>BMAO01012821.1:0-15019 GCA_019973975.1 Trichonephila clavata
TACTATTGATACCAAATACTTAATAATAATAATTGATAATAATAAATTAATGTTTGTGTTAGATAAAATTCATTCTTTTCTCTACTATTGAACTTTATCATTTTAGTACTGGTAATGCCACCCAATTAGGCTAGAGAACATTATTTAAATTGGTTTGTTTTCGTCGGGGTGATATTATTGGAAATGCTGTTAATATCATGGAATGTTTAAATTTCATTAATGTGTTCTAGCTAACGGAAGACGAAAATAAGGATGCTCTTGAACTGAAGAATAAATTAAATACTATGAAGTCTTGGTATTAAAATATGACAGATATCTAAAAATCGAAATCGTTGATTATCTAATGACGTAAATATAAAAGATGCACTAGAAAATGCAATCAACCTCGAAGAAGAATTTTAGCAAAAAAATTGTCAGTTATAGAGACTGCCAATAGAAGTGAAAACTTAGAACTTTTAGTATTAAAATTTGAAATTTCATAATGTTCGAATTAAAATTATCAACATCAATCTGGTTTTCACATCTATTGACACTCCGAGCAACAACTAAATGCATGTTTATATGGTTTTTTATTATTCAAATATTTTACGGCTGTACTAGATCATGACAAAATATAAATACAATTCAATTGAAAGAACAATTAATATACAATCATTTTATTTATGGATAGTATTTGTATTTACTTAAATTTCAATGTACTTGATTTTTAGCATTATTTTTATTGTTTGCATCATTGTCATCATTCATTTCAACAATACTTAGACTTTTTGTACTTTCAATTATTTCATTTTGTTCTAAAAAGGTACAATAGGCTTGTGGTAACTAAAGTAAGAAAGGAAAATGTTTGATTCAAATTTATCTAAGTATCGCGTAAAAACCGCATCGATCGTCGTTTTATATTTTGTAGTACTGAATTATCGATCATTGGACATATTTAAATTAAGTGTTTTATTTAGAAATTCAATTAGTGGTAGATTTTTATCATCTGCAAAGTTTATATTGAAGTCTAAACTTAAAATCATTCGTACATAATGATATTTTTCGCCAAATCTTTTTTCGGGTATTTCAGAACCTTCTTTTGCATAAATCATCAAATTTTAACAAAACATCAATTAAAAATTGTTGTATCCGTCTCATAGATTTTCCAGGCGAAATATATATGGCAGCCATTTATATGTATTGCCCATTCTCGGAATCGCAACCAGAAGTGCACGGTATATACACATTGAACTTTTCACTAAATCCATTGAATTTGACTTATAAGATATACACAGCACTATTCGTCAGCTGTATAGCTACAGATATACTGCTATAAGCAAGTCGATTACTCGAACATACGAGATTTACACCCATTCAAAAAGTGTCTTAAGGCGAACAGCACACTGCGCGTGCGCCAGTTAGAGCATGTCGGTGACGCGAACCCATAAGATTTTCCCCTACCAAAAAGTGCCCAACGCAGCTAAAGAAGTTTTCACTTCAATAATATAAGAGTGCTCTAGTATTTTTTAAAAATCAAAATTTAAAAAGATACTTCTGTAATTGAAAATGCAATTGTAAAAAGTAATATAAAGCCAAATTTTATCTTTGCGTACATTTAACGGCAAATTTCGAGAATTTTAACGATTTAAAACTGAATTTATGAATATTGTTGATAATAAAATCTATCGTATTGAATCACGCATACAGACTTTGTAGTAAAAGAAGTGAGCTCAAGAAGGATACTTCGTTGACACAAAGTGATCAAAATATCTTTGAATCACTTTTGCAGCATTTGCAAATCTGGTATGAAAATAAAAGGGAACTAATAAATATCCATTATTCCAAAATTTAAAAAAAAAAATTTTCCCCCCAAATTTTGATATTGACTGATAGTACGTAAAAAATCATCTAAGTTTTTTAATAAACTTAAAAATGGAATTCAATGTTTTTTCCGATATCATTTAACTATGTATATTAAGCAATGACAAGGAATATTATGACAACGAATCTCACAGATATATTACAGTAGAACGTCGTTTATCCGAATCAATTGGAACTGTACACCGTTCGGATTCGCGATTGTTCGGATAATCGAAAACCGAATGCGATCCATGCAGTATATGATATTGGACACTATACAAATATTGAAAATCATCACATGCGGGAAACGTGCTTGAAGAAAAAGCCAAATAGGTGCAAAATGTTGCAATTTTATTTTGATTGTGTAAAAATAATCACTTATTTTATTCTGCACACCTTCGTTTTTTCACTGCAAGGTCTCTGATTCTCTTTTGAGTAGGACAGCACTCTTAGTGTTGTTCATACCACTCCATAGCTGTCTCTAACGTAGAAACGCGTCAGCATTTGATGGACCCTTGCTAATTTTGTTGTTGTTGTCCTCGTCTTCATCCGTTTCATCGTCGACGGGGTCGGATTCTTCTTGCACGGAAGCCACTATCTCGTCATTATTTAGCATTTGAAATCCACAGTCTTCTGCATCGCATGCCATCCAGGTTTCCACACCAACAAAACTCAATAAAAGGGCACATATACATCCCCTCACTTGGAAACAAACTGACCCACTATACCGCGCAGATGTTTACCAAACCATACAACTGAAATTCCCCAAATATCCCTCACCTTGGGTTTTCCCGTCACTTTTGGTCTCACAGGAAACAAATGTTGTGCATTACACTGTTGGAAAACGTATCCGGACTTTAGTTCGGATAAACGACGTTCTACTGTACATTCAATTATTTCTCTATTATATTATTCTATTATATTAATATATTTATATTACATTAAAAAAATAAAAACATAAGTACTTAGTTTATAAGATTTCCTTTCGTTCTTAAGCTAGATTTTTTTTTAGAATCAATTAGTAAAACAGATTTTTGATTCAAAAAATATCCCAGAAAACAGTAAAAACACTTACTTTGCTAATACGAAGATATTTTGGAGTTAAACAATGCATGAGAAAAATAAAATAAGCGTCATCGTCGAATGTAGTTCATTTCATCCCTTTTATAAATAAAAATCAATTACAATCTTTCTTTCCAACTAAGAAAGGAATTAGTAAAAAATAATCCCATATTTGTAAACACTTCTTAACTTCTGATCATTCAATTAACTACTCAAGTACCTATTTGCAGTGTTAAACGTAAAGATGAAAACACAAATTTAAAAGTGCATAAACTTTTACAGGTAGATTCGTTACCCACTCAAAAATGAAATAAATAAATAAATAATAATAAAATTATTGTTCAGGGAGCGAAACGATCTTTTAACCCTCTACTGGAAATGGATAAATGCAGCTTTTTATATTAGTCATTTTCTTTACCTGTATTTCTCAGCACTTAAATAAACAGAAAGCTTATTTTGGGGTTATTCCTTACATTGTCAAGAAAGTTTAAGTAGCATGAGTTTCCGAAACTTGAATATTTTTTTATTAATACTAGCCACGTTACCAGACCCACTTCGCTGGATATTTCATAATGTTGTATGAATGTAAACGAATATAAAGCGAGTATTAATACGAATATTAAGAAATACGAGAATGTATTAAAAAACATTCTTATAATTCTCACCTCTTGATTTTTTCAAAAAAGGACAGAACTTCTATATTAGGATTATCTCTTATGCTCCCATAACTTGTTCTCCTAAAATGAATTTTCACGAAACCTATTTTTAGTGGACCTTTACTCAACAAAAGAAACATACTTGTCAAATTTAAAGTCTGAATCTACTAGTTCAAAAGCTGAAATTTTTTTTATCAATAAGCCTGTAATCCAACTCAGAGTCAATTCCCGTTATTCTCGTTCTGAGTGGATTTCAATTTAACAAAAGAAACATGCACATCAAATTTCGTTACAGTAGGTTTAGTAGGGCAAAAACAGGAATATGTATTTTTTTTATCAATACGCTCTTGCAATTCCCCTCCGACAATTTCGGAGTAGAGCTTCATAAAATTCGTTCTTAGCAGATCCTCTATTCAACAAAAGAAACATGCGTAAAAAAATTTTAAGTTTGTGCGTCTAACAATTCAAAAACATGAATTTTTCTCTATAACACCACACAGGTAACCACATTTAATTTACACCACTGTTGTAAATTAAATTTAAAAGGAATAGATTCTCAACACTTCTTTGTAGCTAATAGCTGGATACGTGGTTATGCAAAACAGTGGAAACCTTTTGTCTCCAACCGTTTCATGAAATTTAAGATTTAACAGGAACAGGAGATTAGTTAAAGGAGAACAAAATCCTGCAGACATAATTTCTAAGGGTTGTAGAGGAGAAAATTGTTGAAAAATAGAAGATAATGGCATGGCCACATTGTCTGACATTTACTGAAAAAAACTGGTCGAATTATAAAAGTTTATCTCCGGAGACTACTAATGAAGAGAGAAGAGTTAAATATACTGCAATAAATTATTCGAGTGAATTCCTGAATGAAGAATTAATTTTGGATATCAATGATATCAGCTCCATATCAAAGGTATTCCAAATTATGGTGTGGTTCGAAGGTTTATTAACAACATGAAATTAGTAAGAAAGAAGATAGAATTAAAGCTCCTTTGGCAGCAGAAGAAATTGAAGAAGCTGAGGAAATTTGGATCAAGAAAGTACAAGCAGAAAATTTTGGTATTGAGATCAATTGCTTGAAAGAAAACAAAAATTTACCGAAAGATTCAAAAATCCGAGATCTAAATCCATTGCTGAATGAAAAGGGTATTCTACGGATACGTGGAAGAATGCATCAGTCAATACTGAGCTATCATGGAAAGAATGCAATTCAATGAAGACCAGATTTACAGAGCTCCTAGTAAAAAAAAAAAAAAAAAAAAAAAAAAAAAAAGACGCTCACACGAGAAAGTGCTACACTCAGGTATTGCAGATACTTTGATTCAAGTTCGTAAGAAGTATACTAGGTATCAAAAGGAAGGCAAATAATTAACTCTATCATTAGGAAATGCTTTATTTGCAAAAAAATCAATTCCCATCCAGCTATTTAGATTATGGCTCCTCTTCCAAGAAACAGAATAGAACAATCTCCACCGTTTGCTGTCACGGGACTGGATTTCGCCGGATCAATACATGTCAAAAACTCAAAGGAAAAGTTTTATATTCTCTTTTGCACATGTGCTGTAACTAGAGCCCTCTACCTTGAACTAGTTGCAAGTTTGACTCGGAAGTATTTCTGCTAACATTTAATAGATTTATTTCGAGATGGGACTTTGTACCATTATCTAATCGGACAATGCTAGAACTTTTAAGAGAGCAGAAATTTGATTGAGACAATTGTGGACTATAATTAACTATCCTGATGTGAAGGAATTTTGCACATCAAGGGGAGTAAAATAGAAAAATATAATTGAAAGAGGTGGATGGTAGGGCGGTTTCTACGAATTATCCATTCCGTAAAAACAATTTTTGCTAAAGGTTAAAAGGCAAATCATCTTTAACTATCTTGAGATTGTTTTATGCGAAATTGAAGCAGTAATAAATTAGCGTTCCATCACATATATCGATTCAGATTCTATTGGAAATCTTCCACTAACTCCATCACATTTCTTATTAGGGAGAAGATTAACTATAGTTCTCCAGCAGTGAAACTTTTTACCATAGACTGCTTTGTGAATAAAAAAGTGCTTATTAAACGATTCAAATACCGCGAAGACTTACTTTGGAGACAATGGAGAAAGGATCATCTTTTAAATTTGAAATCGGTTCATTTTGTGAATCCAACGAAAGAGACCAAACTCAAAATCAATGATATTGTACTGATATATAAATGTTGATCAATTACCTAAAAGCCTATGGAAGTTGGGCAAAATGGAGGAAACCTTTAAAGGTCATGATAAAATAATTAGAGTTTATACAGTATAAACGGAAAATTCCGTTATAAAACGTACTGTGTAACTTTTACGTAATTTTAAAATATCTATCTAAATACTATTGATACAAATGTTGAGCCCTTTATTTGGAACTTTAAGTTCATTTAATTTGAACTTATCATTTATTTTATTGTATTTGTTTGAAATTGCTGTATTCAATTTTAAACTTTTCAAAAATTTATTATTTGTTGCTTTAACTTTAAATTCATGATAGCTGAATTTTTTTATTTGCTATATTTAAATTTTCCTTCCATGATATTTAACATAATTTAATGGATATTATGAGTATGTTGTTAATGTATGTATATTGCATGCTGTAATAATTATAGGTGAAATTCTGAAGTATTAACATTTAACTTAAGCATAATTCAAGCTTAATTTCAATTAATTTGAGTTATGAACTGTTCTTTCATGACGGAGGGAATGTGTTGCAAATTAAATGTAAAATGAATAGATGGCACTGCAAGTCATCTGAGAGATACTTTTTTAGCTTGTAGAATCAGTTCTGTAATGTTTTTTGAGCTGTGTACATGTCTTCTGTGTCGTCTAAGGAATTAAACCATAATGCGTAAAAGATGGACTGAATTATTGGAATTTTTTAAATATATAATGGATATAATCGTTTAACTGGCCCATGGAAATGAGTATTCAGGAAATATAACAGGTATATTTATCTGCAGACTTACGCGTATCCCGGCAATTGTTTGTACTAATACTAAATACATACTTTTACGTGACTCGCACTAGAAACAGATTGCAAAAAACGTAAAAGTACGTTTTCCACACGTAATGTGTTAACAATGTAATTGTTAGTACAATACCTTGATTTGAATGAATAATGATACGTTTCATAATGATTATTAACGTTTTTGTTCTATATAATGAATTTTTTTCCTCGAAGAAATTTAACGTAATAAAATTATCGTAGTCTTAAAGTTGAAACCACGTTTGTGATTATTAATGGGATAGTATTAATACTGAGATAAATACGAAGGTAAAGACTTCAGGAAAGTAAATGAAGGCGTTTTTACATAAGATTTCACAGAAAAAAACAGGGAACACTAGAGTAATAAGTAAGGGTTCATGAAATGTAAAATTCCTTTAGTTTAACTCCTGGCAAAGTTTTTGCAATGAAAAATATAAATGACAATATATAAGTAATGTTATTTGATCCTAACATCAAAATTGTCAAATAATATTGGCAGATCATGCACAAACTATTTAATGATATTTTTTATTATTGTTTTAATTGATTTTATTATTTATTCTTTATTTCTGAAGTTCTTATAATTGTTAATATCAACTCCTATTTTTATTTTAATCAAGCCATCTGTTATACTAAACTATTGAAAATCTTGTATTAAAGTTTATTTCGAGAATAAAGAAATGAATGCAACTGCTAAAAAATAGGTATTAATTATTTTATATGAAATTATTCTTATGGAAAAAAATTGTAAAAGAAGGAGAAAAACGAATAATGTTTGACATCAGAGTTGTCAATGCATTAAAAAGCTTTCGTTGGGACTAATATGCATGAAAAAAGTTCAAACAAATTCTGAGAAACTCATTGCATTGTATAGCGAACAGCAAATACAATACTTATAAAATCGATTTAAATTAACTGAAAAAAAAAACAAATTAATGCAAACGCTTAATTTTTAAAAAGCATAAGATTTTTTTCTTTTATTTTTTCTTTTTTGTTACCCAATCAATGGCGAAATAAAACAGTAAGAAAAATAACATAAGAACTGTTAAGAACAATCATTGTAGTAAAAACTTAAGAGAGGGGAAAAAACTGTGGACATTTTAACAATTCGATTTGCGTTTTGCAATTCAAATTCATTTGGGAATTGTTTTTGCTCTTCTTAAGATTAAATTTTTTTCCATAATGGAGATGAGCGCTTGGGAAGGCTATTAGAGAAAACAAAAAATGAATTAGTAAAAAACAGAAAGAATTTTTTTAATTTTGACGCTACTTATATATTCAGGTCTTTTACATCTTTGAGAATCATTTAGTAAAAGTTAGTCGATGAATATTTCTGTAAATAATGCTTGAATGTTTTGTGTTCTTAGTTATATTTTTATTACATTTTATAGTTATACAGACCATATAATTATTATGGATAAGTATAGCACTCGTTTTTCAGTTAAAAATCCTAAATATCGCTTCAGTGTATTTTACTAAATGTAATTTAATTGCACTAAATTTAAATTATTCACGTTTCCATAAAACTGTTTTTTTTCCCAATAATTTTTTAAGAAGGTGTGAAATGAAATATTGAAGTAGTTTATTGTATCGAAATGTTTTTAAATCAAACAAAATGTTTTGCTTAAGATAAAATGGAAATATTTAACTATGATAATGTTTAGCTGAAACAATTAGAAAAACACATATTTTTAGATAAGTAGAAGAGAAAAGTTAATACAAGTATTAGAATTTTGTTAAAAAAATCTAGTTTCAATCACGCATAATGCGTAAATGATAATGCTACATCGAAATTATTAAATAAACAGGGTATTATTTACCATGGGAGACACGCACATAAGTCCTATCATTTATTTTCAAAATTTTATATACTCTTTAATATAATTTTATCTAATTTTAAAATTTATTCTGAGATCATTATTTATTTTGCAGAATTAAAATCACTAAGCATATTTAGGGACATCTTAAGGCATGGACCAACTGGGCCCAGGGCCTCGGCCACATGGGGGGCCTCATTTCACTCTCGACTTTGCCCTAATAAGATCATGATTCGAATTATTTCAACGGTAAAACGTTATCTCCGGTTTTATTCTCCGAAAAACTGAGACCTTCGGACGATACATCAACTGGTTACATGTGATGACCGTCGTTCATTTATAGGCCTGCGCCTATCACCCTACTTCATCCTTACTCATTCAATCAAAAGGCGGCAGTCAGTCCAGCTGGTTTGTGCGATTATAAGTCATGCACATTTATTTGTTTCGGGCTGTTATTTATAAGAGTTTCTGACAACGTATGCTATGCACTGTCTCTACTATTAAGGGTCATAAGTAGGGCCTACATGTGCGAAAGGGCCCAGTCCCTAGTTTTGCGTAGGGGCCCAGGGCCTCAAAAAGTCTTAAGACGTCCCTGAATATATTATCTCAGTAAGTGTAAAACTGAATAAAACTCAACATCACAACTCATTCATAAAGATGTGTTTGTGAAATCACGTTTCCTTTTTACTCCATTCACTTCCAAGCAAAAACTAATAAGGAAACTAATTTTCGTACACAAATGCTAATTGATAAAGAATTACTATTTCAGTTTAATAAAATAGAGAAAAATTGCATTAAGTAGCTAAAGCAATTTTAAAAAAATACAAATTGAGAATTAAGGACTTATAACTTTATGAAATCTTCCTCGTGTTTACAATGTCAATGAATAGCCACAATGCTCACCGTTAACTGAACCGGACTAAGAAACCTGGAATAAAGTAACCGAGGTTAAGGGAGAGAAAAATGCCACACAGTAAGGCAAATATGCTCAGAAGCTGCCAAAATTTAAAACAAGATATCAATCATTGGCATGACCAAGTAACTTTAGCGCGTTTTCACATGTTGTATTTTACAATAATGCAACTAATGAACTTTTTACTAACAGAAAATAGAACTATACTTAACATTTTTTTTTTTTAAATTTAAAAAGAAAATTAAAATTTTTTTTAAAATTATTAAATTTAAATATGATTTGGCTCATCTAGGGCACAAATGTGACCAAATGCCGAAAACCCGAGGTCAATCGGTTAATTATTGGCTGAGAAAAAGGTACGACAAAATATGGAACGAAGACGAAGACGAAATTTGCGTCCTAATAGCGCTTTTTTTTACACTACGTGAAAAACGCGCTAAAAATATAAAGTGATTTCAGGAAACCCTCAGAATACTAACTCAAGAACAATATATATATATATATATATATATATATATATATAGTTAAATGTCTCATAACAAACTTGGTTTTTCACTACAGTGAAATATACTTACGTCTTACAAACTGAGCTATTCAGTTTTCGTGTTTTACGGACAAATTTAAAATAGTTTCGTGCTTAGTAAATTATTTTTTTTTTGGTATTATTTAGTTATGAAAACTTCATCTTCAGGTATTTAACTATGTGTTTTAAATATTTTTTTCCTTCATTGTATAAATAGTTTCATGTAGCCAAGACAAATTTAGGTATGTAGTCAAATATCAGGAAAATTAATGAGTAATAGATATTTTGATTTTTTAATCTATATTAAGCTATGGTTGTTACCTGAAACTAATCTTCAATGTTTAAGCTCTTAGAAATAACTTTTTCTTGCTACTTTGCGATGTAGATCCATTTTTAGTACTTGAGTTACAGAAAATAATTGTTACTTCCGTATTACCATCACCGCAGTTAAATTGGCGCCAGGCGAATCACGTCATTATTTTATACGCAAATTTAACTGATTGGTATTTTTTCATATGTTAGAATCTTTGTTTTGATATCTAAGTGCAAATCGCGTAACACCAATTTTTCTACGGTGATGCTAATACGTAAGTAACAAATAATTTCATCCGAATTTGTCATTATTTTTGAAAATTATTTATTCCATTTTAGGGATGTCTTCTAATGCATTATTTATTACAAGACAATTTTTTTAAATGTATTGCATAGTTTGGTGGAGAAATGTTTCGCACAACAATATGAGTATTTCATAAAAGCGCTGTAAAAACGAACGAGTTGCCATATCGAGGATTTAAAAAACAATTATGTTGTTTTAGCATAAGTCAAGATGGGCGAAAGTGTGTGAAAAGAAGAAAAATTTAATAAACAGAATAAAGAGTAGCTTGGACATCATATTTTGTAAGCTCCATCCCTAAACAAGTCAGATGAGAATGCAACAGTTGATGACGATGATAATGATGAAGATGAATATGCCTTAACTTCTCTTCAGTAATTATTATTCATAATGAAGTAATTTTATAGTACTTATAATGAACTCTTAGACTCTTATCAATAAATATAATTACTCTGTGGCTTTTTTAAAATTTCATCACAATTCAATGCTTTATGTACACGCATAGTGAAAACCGTACCGTTTGCCAATAATTTCTCAGTAGTTATCATACTATATAGTAATAAATACTAAATATTTTTGCCAAAAAAAATACTATAGTGTGCTTTTTTAATAATAAAAATAATGTTCTTATCCAAAATTTTTTTTCTCTAAAAGTATACAAGTGTATTAAATAAAACATTCGATCCACTTTAGAAGGTCACGCAGCTTTAGTTTATTTGATGAGAGATATGAGGGTCTCCCGCCCTAATGTGCGCCGGTTAAAATTCATTTTCACCACTATTTTTTTAACTCCGTTAACTGAACTGTAAATGTGCCACCTCATTGATCAAAATAGAATTTGTGACTACGCTTACTGCGCAAGCGCGGTTAAATCTAACCGAGCTTTGACTGGAAAGCTCAAAGGAAGAAAAGGGAGATTTCGCCAAAGTTCATTTCACCATCCTAGTTAGATTAGGAAATTTTGACCGAGCTCAAAGCTAGGTTGTATTTAACCACGTTTTCATACTGAGCGCAGTCACGGAATCTATTTTGAAAAATGAGGGCGCAAAATCGCAGTTGCAGAGTTAAAAAAATAGTAGTGAAACGAAGTTAAACTGGCGGTTTTTGATTTTCTATCTTATTTTTTAGCTTTTTAATTTGTTATTTTTTATTCTATGTAGTATCTTAATTGATTACTTACCACGTGGGAGGAAGTATGCCTCTCCGAGAAAGTCGAAGTAAGACTGGATCTGAATGTTGATCAATCATCTCTATTTTTAAGTGAACCATCCAGGTGGACGTAAAAGCCAAGAGATAGCACTGCAGGGATTCGACAGGCTGCTGTAGCCGAGAAGTCATGCCCATGAACTCATGGTCGGTGGGTTGTGATTTTGAATTCTAGTGCCACTGAAGACCCGGCGTGTAGAGAGGCTGATGTATGTTAAATCTTTCGGGGCTCAAAGTTCTCACGTTAGCATGATGGGGAAGTTTGAAGAGAGTAGTGCTAGGCCAAGCGGTCGTTCTCGTCACTTGATAGAGGATCGAAATTACAAGGTTCATCCTCATTTCCTCTCACATTACTTAAGAGTGGTGATAACAAAAAATCAAATCAAATCAAACCTGGTTTCGACGAAGTCAAGATGAGTAGAGGCACTCGATATAATTCTATATGTCACTTTCAATGAGGTTAATATGTTTCCTTATACTTTGTGCTCCCCGTACCATTTCCCCCTCCCCACTGAAGATATAAAAAACAACAACTTTGTGTCCCCTTGTATATACTAGTTGGTAATAAGTAAATTGTGAGTGTTATCTGGTCATTGTCCCTCTTTTCGCAAAGTTAAAACCTTTCTATTGAAAACCTACTCAGATTATGATCTTTGATTTGAGATTCAAGGGGATAACTAGTCTAATCTACTTTTGTCCACTACGGTCCATTTTATAGTTTTCAAGGTCTGAGTTTTCTTTTCTTTTTACCTTTTTAGAAATTCAGAAAAACTAACTTTTTTGTGTTTTTTTTGTGGAAAGATTTTCAAAAATATATATTGTGGAAGAAGGAAATCTAAAAGAATTTCACAAGCACTATTATTACATAAATTCCTTGAAAGAATATACAATTTATTCATGTATTTATTATTGATTGTTGGAGTTTTTAAACCACCTATTCTGATAAGGAGAAAAATGTACAAAATCTTGGTAATTTTAAGGCAATTGCATTTAAATCTTTTAGTTCTATGGCTGATTTCGTAGTTTATTTTGTGGTTTTAGAATTGATATTTATTAAACAGATTTTCTTATGACGTGTTACATGTGAAATTTGATCAAATATTGTATTGTTAATAAAAGTTAATGCTAAATCTTTACTATAGTTAATAATCTCCGATTATGTATTGGTTGATTGGATTACAAAGGATTTTGAGAAACTTAGTCTAGTACAATTTTCTCTGAATTATATTTATCAGTATTTTGAAGTTACAATTCTTCAGTATATAAATATACTATAATGTCAGTCAATATTGCACAACTTGGAATGTTGAGGGAGGGGGGGGGCTATTGTTGTTTCATCTATTACTGTAATATTTAGTTTTTTTTTTTGATAAATACATAGTTTATATATGTAATTAACTGATATACCCATTCTTCGCATGGGTGAATTGAAAAATTAAACAATACAGATTGAAGGATAAAGAAGTTTTTAAGGAGTTAATTTTACGTGAATTGCAAATTAACAAAAAAAAGTTTTTTCATATCTTTGGCCGAAACAAAAAAAAACATATTTGTTACATTTATGTCTGTAGATCTAATAGCTGATAAAAAGGATATTTTTTTATTTATAACGCCCTGTAACTCTCTGTGGGTCGATTTTTTAAAACATCTTCCTAAGCTGATCTCTGCTCAGCAAAAGTAACACATGTTAAAAATTTTGTGTAATGAAATAGTGTAAATAATTTATATCTCGATGGTGATACGTTAATATTACTTTCTGTTGTATTCATTTTGTGTTAAAATTGTAATATTCGCAAGCAATGCCGTTTTTACGTTATAATGGCGATTCAATGGAAACATAACGAAATGTTGGCTATAGAGCCAAGTTAGCATCATTTTTGGCAACCATGAGTTGGCAACTTGGCGATGGATTGAACGGTGCAGAAGTTGATATGCTATAGCGCCACCTGGTGGGGAACTACAACAAAAAGATGCACAAAAACCTTTTCCAAAAAAGAATACATATATTTGCCAATTTTCATAGTGATCGATTGACAAAAATCATAAAAAAAACGTGGATTGAAATAAATTATTCAATTTTTACTATATTTATTGCTCACTATTTTGGAGATAATGGCTTACACATAAAAGATAGGTATATGCTGTCATGACCTTTTTTTGTAATTTCGTGATTATATTACGTATAACTCTAAGGTTTTACAGCGCACGCCAGAACAGTTTGCAGATGCAGAATTTTTTCCTACTTTACTTGACATTTAACGTTATATTTTGGACACTTCACACAATATTTTATAAATTATAATCTACGTGTTATTATGTTGTATAAGCTATATTATTGTGAAGTTTCCTTAAAATCCATTCAGTTGTTTTTCCATACATCCAAACTTTCGCATTTATAATATTAGTAAGGATTAAGCTATTTGATAAACATACACACAAATTTTAAAATTCACTGGAAAACCATACAAAATGTTTTTACCCTAGAATCCTTCAAATCTTTAGTTCAATTAAACCAAATCAAACAAAGTAAAAACTTTAAAGAAATTAAAATGAAACCTACAGAGTATCGAGGGTACTTAATGTTTTTTTTTCTTCTTAATAGTGAGCTTCAAAATTTTATAAAAAAATAATAAATGAATCGGTGCAACTTTTTAATAGTAGATTTCTTTTAAAATGTCGTAAGTTTCAAAAGTATTATTAAAAAAAAAAAAAAAAAAGCAGAAGAAAATAATAAAATAAAATAAGATAAAACATCGAATTATGCGCTTTCTGGGTTTCACTTTTTTTCGTGAAATAAAACTTAATTTTAGAACTCTAGATTTTCAAACAGGGGGAAAAAATATTCATATGGCTGTATGCCTTAGTAAAATTAAAAAGAACAAAAAATATTCTAAAAGTGCCCTTTCTTAAAGGAAGCGAACGAGCACGGACGACTCCATTAAACAATAAATTACTGTTTTAATATTCGGAACTCTCTCTCTCTCTCTCTCTCTCTCTCTCTGAGAAACCATTAGGGCATCGTACATCTTTCTCTGCCATCTTAAAAGAACGGCCCAGCCGGGGCTTTAAATGGATAATATGTCGGCAGTAATTACTCGAATAGTTCGGGATAGTGGTACTTTTTTCCTTCGTTCTTTAATGTAGAGTCTTTTACTCACTTTTGTTTTACCTTTCCAGGGTTTTGCTTTTTCTCCGGAGTCAAATTAGGTCCAGCTATCGTGATTGATAACATGAATCTTTTTTTGCGTTAATTGTTACTCATTTAAGAAAAATCGAAAACTTTTAGCACGTCGATGAAAAACAAAAGCAGTTAAGTGCAGATCTTTTAGCGTTTTCTTTCTTTTTTTTATTACTTTCGCCCCGTTT
>BMAO01012822.1:0-20787 GCA_019973975.1 Trichonephila clavata
TTGTGTTTTCGAAAGAGTTATTGTTCCCGTGAATTATTTTTTTTTTTATAAGTATCTACGAGCAAAGGCAACTTTTGGGATGAGTTGTGATGTAGCTGAACTCACACTTCAAATATAAAGTAAAATATTAATTTCTGTAGATTTTTAAAATTTTTTTTTTACTTTTATTTTAGGAATTCTTTTTCAATATTCAATTTTTCATGCTTTAAGTTGAAGATAATTTTTCAAATAATGCATTAAATATGCGCGTCAAGTTAGGACTAAAGGGATAGGTATTCAAAGGAGATTGAGAAACCCTTAATTTAGATCATACGAGGGAGCACTGTTGCGCGTTCATGCTTTGTAATTGTTAGTTTTGCAGTTAGGATATGTTAGTTGGGAGTCTCCGGCGACGGACCTCGTAGTTTTGAATCCTATTAAAGAGATGAGGACGACACCTGAGTGGCATCCTTTTCTCCTAACTTCCAAACCACACCAACGGGAGGACATTTCAACCTCAACAGATTTAACGTGCATCGGTTCCTCTGTTTGGGGTGTCTTCAACGGTACAAAGCTCGAAATGAAACGAGTCTGTTGACCACTAGGCTACCGCGGCCATTGTCTGCGAAAGAAATCTAAATCGTTTGTGTTTCTTTTTCCAAGGGTAAAAAGCAATCCAACCCAATAATCACGGGGTTTCCTTACAAAAGGAATGGTACTCTGTTTTATTCTTTCTCTCAATTCGAAGCAAACCACATTTTCGAGAAGTATGCAAAAATAGTCCACGAAGAGAAGACGTCAAGTTGTGGTGAGGGTAAAGCTAAACGAAAACAATTTCAACGAAAAAAATCTCGATTCGTGAGCTATTTGAAATAAGAAGCAATTCAGTTTTTTAATAGTGTAATTGAAAAAAATGTATGACTGCAATCTACAAACTATATTCAATTTGCTTCGTAATTTTGAGCTACGGTCAGATAACGAAGTCGGCATCTGAGCACCCTACTTTCCACTCCAACTTGAAGATTGTGAATAAGTGAGTGAATATATAGTGACGTTGCTCTATAAAGCACACAACACGAGGGATATTAGCATAATACTCAAGGGAACCGAGCTTCCCCAAAAGGATTTAGAGCGACGCACCTTGTAATTCTGAATCAAGTTTAAGTGACGAGGATGATACCTTTGCTGGAACTCCCACACCATGTCAAAGGGATAACGTTTGAGCTTTTAACGTGCATTGGCCCTCTAAACCGCGGATCTTCAGTGGCACTAGGACTCGAATTCATAACACATTGTTCACAAGTCCGTGACCATGACCACTAGGCTACTGCGCGACCATAAGACTTTTAGACCAGATATATTTAATGTGTATCAGCTCCTCTACAACGACAGGTGTTGAATAGATCTTAATCCACTTAACTTTGAGACAAGTACATCATATTTTCTATAAGGTTTTATCTTAAGCTTTATATTTTCATATTAAAAAATATGTGAATAATCTATTATATAAAAGTGTAATTTCCAGTTAAATGTATTCTTAATTCGTTAAATGAAAAAATCATTCCGCAAACCTACTTAGAGAGAGAATTCTTTATATCTAAACATATGCAATGTAACTTTACACTTCTAAATTCCTAAATTTTGCATTTTTTTGAGACATAAGAGAACATGGTACATTTACGCAAAATTTTTTAATTAAGATTTTCAAAATTTTTTTGGTCCTCCTATGTGTGTATTACTATTAAAGTTTTTTTTTTCTACTTAAAATTTCAAAAAAAGCAAGTCATTTAATTTTTTAAAGGAAAAAAAATGTGTGAAGTGATTTTAAAATGCTACTCCTTCAAACAAACATTTACGTACACGCATGAAATTTGATTTACAAGTACGTCAAACTATGTATAACAAAAGTTGGTATGGTTTTGCAATAACATTGTTGGTATTTGTACAATACTTCTTTTTATGAATGCTTATTGAAAATTCCTTAAAAAATGAACAAATTCTGAGTTCAATTATTTTAAAAAAAATAAGTATTGCTTTGATTTAAAAATGCATACCAACTTTTGTTGCATATACTATTAGCAATAGTTAAAAAAAATTCAAAGCATTAGGCACAATAGGGGAAAAAAGCCTTAGCATTTTAAATGAAGACAAACTAGTTATTTTATCTTTCTGAGATAAATAAGTTTAAAGTTGTGATTTGCCATAAAGATGCTATCATATAATTCTGCATCTTTTAAATTTAGAGCTTTGAAATTTCGTGAGGTTATAGAAAAATACATAAAGAATAATTTTAGGTTAAAAAAATTAGATTTGATTTTTTTTGACCGAATTTTGTCAATAGAATCGTACTGTGTCTCCTTAAAATGAACAAAAAAATTTGAAAATGTAAATTACTGTTTGAAATAATAAATTCATACTCCAAACACTTCGCAAGACCCTAAAAATGTGTTGATCCAACAACTGACATCTAAATTAAATCTAAATCTACACTCAAGCTCCGAAGTTATAAGAATTGACATTTGAAATAGCTTTTCCGTGACACAATTGGATTATTCTCATTGACTGAAGGTTTTCATTTCAGAAGCATGGAAAGATAAAAAATAAATAAATAAGACTCACAGAAAGGTCCAGCCGCTGGTCCTCCTGAGAAGCTGTTGTAGATAAAGATGACAATTTTATGAAGCATCAAAAGATCGGATAAAGCCAAGTTGATTACCAAGTAATTCGAAGGCTTCCGCAATCTTTTGGTCCTGAAAAAATACACAAAACACGCTTATTACTTTGCAGTCATTGAATGGCTGCTAATTTTTTACACACAAATTCTGTTGTGTTTTATCACCACTTTGGCAAAATTTTGAGACTTTTTATACATGAAAAGAGTGAATTAAAAGCCAAAAGTTATTCATTACGAGAAACGCATATTTTTGAACAAACTAAAACATGTCAAGTTGATGGCGTAGACGTAGTGTGCTTGCCTCGCTAGCATATGGTTGCGGGTTCGACCCCGGCTGTAGTCGATAGATATTCTGACTGCGAAAATCGTAGGCACGCATGTCATAAGATTATGTGGCATCACTGGCGTAGCCAGTCGCAATTAGGCCCTGTATCAGAATTGATTGAGGTCCCTTAACTGTTTACTCATTTCGGGGCCCCGTATTATTGATGCGGTGATAATTACGCCCCTGTGTGGCATGCAAAAATCCCTTGAGTACCAATTTGGCTCTGTTACTCTAGGCAATATTTAGCATCCGACGAGAGCTTGAATTAAAACTATAATTCAAGCATCAAAATTTGGTAGTGAGAGCCGCCAATAGAGGTTGCCACCACTGAAATGGTTCTCACTCTGACTTGCTGTGTCTGAAGAGGCTTGTGTGTCAAAATGTAGCCCATTAAAAAAATATAAATATTTTTTTCAAAAATTAAAAATTTTAAACACAAGCAACTTTATTTTTTTCCTTTGAATACAGTAGAGCGTCGTTTATCCGAATCAATTCGGACCGGACACCGTTCGGATACGCGATTGTTCGGATAACCAAAAATCGAATGCGATCCATGCAGTATATGAAATTGGTCACTGTACGAATATTGAAATCATCCTATGAGGGAAACGTGCTTGAAGAAAAAGCAAAATAGGTGCAAAATGTCGCAATTTTACCTTTGTGGAAAATAATCACTTATTTTTCGCTATACTATTGTACGCCTTCGTTTTTTCGCTGCAAGATCTCTGATTTTTTTGAGCAGCAGCAGTTGAGTGTGACAGCACTCTGATTGTTGTTCGTACCACTCCATAGCTGTCTCTAAGTCAGAATTTGATGGACCCTTGCTACTTTCGTTGTTGATGTGTTGTCCTCGTCTTCATACTTTTCATCGTCAACAGGGTCGGATTATTCTTGCACGGAAGTCACAATCTCGTCATCATTTAACATTGGAAATCCACAGTCTGCATCGCCTGCCATACAGGTTTCTACATCAACAAAAGGGCACATATACACCCCCTCACTTGGAAAAAAATGACCTAATATTCTGAGCAGATGTTTACCAAATCACACAACTGTCATTTTTCAAATACATCACGTTGGGTTTTCCCGTCACTCTTTTGTCCTCACGCGAAACTGTTGAGCATTGCACTGTTCGAAAACGTATCCGGATATTTGACGCTCCGGATAATAAACTTTCGTATAAACGACGTTCTATTGTATATTCAATCTCTATCGTAATTAAACTTCCACTCAAAGTAACTTTTTTGTTCCTCGATCTTTTTTGCCCCTGTGTAGGTGGGTACAGTAGCCTATTGGTCGTAGTCACGAACTCGTGGCCGGCTTGTAATGAGTCCGGGCTTTAGTGGCACTGAAGACTCGCCGCGTAGAGGTGCTAATATACGTTAAATCTGTGCCATGGCTCCCATTGGTATGGTCTAGAAATTTATAGAAGGGTTACCAGCTCAGGTTTCATCCTCGTCACTTCACCGAGGTTCAAAATGATGAGGTTCGTCGTCAATAGGTCTCGTATTGCTTTGCATACTCATTAACTTGCCGCTGTGCAAAAATGGACCAAGGTTGTTCGTCTGTGCTTTTAATTGTGACATTTTGTAAGATCACTACGATGTGTTGCGTATGTATCTGCATCATCTAGATTCGAGAGGATGTACAAGATACTATTAATCCCATGCTCAGAGCCAACCTTTCCCAAATTTCTCCTTCCTTGCTTTGTGATTTCGTTTCGAATTTCACGAGAAAGGCAGTTTATGGCAGATAAACTCTTAACTCTGACTAAAAGGACGATGCTATCTCTCGAAGCACTGAATCACGTGTGATTGATTACTTATCAATGTTCCAATTTAAAACCACACGAGGGCTATGAAGGATCTCATAATTTTGAACCTAGGTCAAGTGACGAGAATGAAATCTTAGTTGGTATCCCACTTTCCAAATTACTCCACCACGACAACGTGTGGAATTTCAGCCCCAAAGGTTAAATTTTCGTGTGGTCACCCAGATGGTTACAAAGTATTAATCACATAACATAGTATGAGCTCTAGCAACATTTTAATAGAAATTTTCCTTCTGTAGTTCATTCATTTTTATTAACGTTTCACTGTATGGCATTGTGAACGGTATTGATTACAAACTGCTTAATTTTGAACTTCTGTGAAGTGACGAGGACGACACCTGAACTTCTACCCCTTCACCAAACTACCACACCACACCAACGAGAGAACTCTGAATCTCGATCGGTTTAACATGCATCAGCCCACTACACGGTGGTTTTTCGGTGGCACTAGGGGCTCGAACTCATGCCACGTCAGCCATGAGTCCGTTACCTTGACCACTATGCTATCATGGTAGCTAGTGTAGTTGAATAGAATTAGTTTGCTCTTAAACTAAAAAACAAAGCTGAATAAGATGGAAAAATGATATACGATTTAACAAAAGAAAGGATCTGTGTGGGTACAGAATAGATATTCGACAATATTTATTTTTCATGCTTTTAAAGAAGAAACGAAATTATTGAAATAGATCGATTGTAACTAAACGTCAAATGAAATAGTTTCCCCCGGAAATCGAGGCAAAAATATCTGGGAATTTGATCTTTTTCAAATAAAGGATCAAGTTTTATCAAGCTAAAAATTCGTGGACTTTTCTTCATGGAAATATATTTTGATGTGTTTAGATATTTATTGCAAAACTGCAACCATCTGTGTGTAATACACATTTGGAAGAATGCAAAGAGCTCCAATATTCACTCGTAAGATGGGTAAATAAAATGTTAGAAAAAGAAAATTATTTATCTGGGAGAGGATATCTAGTTTTATTCAATTCTTACTATTAGTTCACACTCTCTATATTTATCTTGTTCTAATTTTCAATAGAAAATAAAATGCAATTTAGTGCACTCAAGTGAGTTGAAATTTTAAAACACGATTATTTTGGATGACAATGCAGTAATTTAATTATGATTAATAAAAATTAATTGATTAAAACTAATTATTCAAAGAATTACAAATGCAGCCAAGTTGGCATCATTTTTGGTGACTTAGTGACCATTTTGGCGATTTGTGTCAAAACTTAAAAAGGTTTTTATCTCACATTTTAAAGCGCTCATTTGAGCTGAAATTTTCTATACGCTATTGTTTTGAGTAATAATACGTCAACTTAATTAAAATTAATTCACTGAAATTAATTATTTACAGATACAGCCACATTGGCTTCATTTTTTGCGATTTGTGTCAAAACTTTAAAATATTTTTTTTCTCACGTTTTAAAGCATTCAGTTGAACTGAAATTTTATATACACGAATGGTTTGGAGCAAAATACGGTACTTTAATTATAGTTAATAAAAATTAATTGTCACTTAATGTTGTGAATCTGTCATATGTATATACTTATTTATATTAATTGTAACTATTAAATAAAAAGTAACTAAATTTTTTTCTTTGTTGATCTAAGTAGGAATTGACTTAAACAATGTTTTATATTACTTGTTTTTAAAGTAAGATCATAATTAATCGTTTAATTATTTTCCATCAAGGGCCTATTGTTTTAAATACTGATGAATATTGTATTTAACCACTTTTCAAATGTCAAATTTCATCCATAATAAGTTGAACTTTCAAAATTTCTTGATAGCCATGATACATTTCCTGTTATAATTCGTATAGGATTACAGAAAAGCTGGTAAAAAAATGAAACCATCTTTTATAAATCAATCCATCGATTTATAGAAATCGATGTGTCATCAGCAATTCAAGAGTTGATTCTATATAAACTGATTAAGAATTTTACGATAAATGTGAGGCTGCCTTGTTTAATTTGAGGTGTCTTCCTCATTTGGCTTTGATTTTTGCCTTCTTTTTTAAGGGGGGGGGGGAGGAAGGGAAGCAGATGCTTTATGCGTTTAAAAACTTTTTAATAGGACAGCCGAATCGGCAAATGTTTGCCAATTGTCCAGTTCACACTTTAACGGGCCTATCCACGTTGTTGCTAATAATCCTCTTGGGGAATTACTTTCTTAAAATATTTTAATTGAAAACTTCCTCCTGAAGAAGACGACGTGATATATGTAAATTGTGCCGTACATTTAAGTATTAGCTGTCGTGTTCGAGAATGAGAGAGAGATTAGAAGCGAAAGGATAGCGGTGAAGATTAACGTAAGATAAAGTAAAGCTAGACGAGAGCATTTCTAGTAGATTATTTGATTAATATTATAAGATTGGCGATTTGTTCAATTAGTTGTTAAATTGGAGTCGTTCGGTTTGGATTGGATAACTTTAGAAATCATTTTCAAACATAAAGGATGTATTGTCTGAAAGTGCTAAGTGTAAGTGATCCGATTTATTATATTATACCTCCAATTATCTCGTCTACTTCACTCTCTATGGCACCCATATTTATCAATTGGTATATTTATAAATTTGGGTTGCTGAATTTGTGTCGTTGTTGAGAATAATAAGTTAATTGCATTGTTTTGACTATGACTAATTTTCCTTCTAACCTCGTACACTGATGGTTGGATTTCTCCAACCATCATTATAACGGTGATACATTTCTGTTATAATCCGTACAGAATTATACTAAAACTGGTACAAAAATAAAGCCATCTTTTAAATCAATCCATCGATTAATAGTAATTGATGCGTCATCAGCAATTCAAGAGTTAGATAGAATCAACTGATTAAGAATTTTGCGACAAATGTGAGGCTGTCTTGTTTAATTTAAGGCGTCTTCCTCCTATGGCTTTTTTTTTCCTTCTTTTTTAAGGGGGGGGGAGGAGGGGAAGCAGATGCTTTATGCGTTTAAAAACTTTTGAGTAGGACAGCGGAATCGGCAAATATTTGCCGAGTTCGCCAGTAATCCAGTTCACATTTACAATGGGACCATAATTTTAGTAAGTTGTCATGTGTCAATGGAGCAAGAAAAATAAATTCTATTATTTGAGAAACATGATTTACGTTTTATTAAATTTGAATTTACTTTAAAATGGCAAATTAATATAATTCTAAATTCAAGATAAACAATAAGTCAGAAAGTATAAAACCAGTGCATGAGAAGTAAGTAAATGCTTATTAACGTCGCAACAAACTATTGACGATTGAACCACTGTCAAGTGACGAGGACGACACCTAAGCTGGAACTCCGAAATTCGATACCACGCCAACGTGAGAACTTTGCACTAGATTTAATATGCCTCAGACCCTCTACATGGCAAGTCTATAGTGGTATTCAGACACAAACTCATGACACGCCACCCACAAGTCCCTGACAGCGACCACTAGGTTACCGAGGTCTTTTAGTATAGGACAAAGTAAAGTAGCTACAATAGGGAATCGGGTAAAAAAAGATTGTTATTGAAGTGGACGTTTTCAACAAATTGAACCAATCAATAAACTTTTTTTTATGTAAATAAATTATGGATTTTCTCTCAAAAAAGATGAATTCGGAGGAAAACATATGTGTGAAGCAAAGTAATAAATTTCACGATTAACTAACTAAATTAAATATATGATTAATTTAGTTAATTTTGTTTATTTCTACATAGAGTTGAAAACCGTTCCTTCTTTGAAAAGTCACGTTAGATTCGCTCCGCTTATTTTCTCACGAGGAACAAAATACTGAGATTTTTGTCTCAAACGGGTCTTTATTACTTTAAACAAATAAAACGCCCTTTGTCAAAAGGTCGGTCTAAAACCCTTTCTGGGTGGGCTCGGCAACTCATTTTTTTAAAACATCCTTTGTAGAGAGTTATAAACAATGGCAATAAGAGCCCGAGTTCTTTGTTGTTTGAGAAAGGTGGAGCCAAAACACGTGTTTAGATGGAACACAATACGGCCTTCCGTTTCGGCATTCAAAAAAGCCGGCATGTTCTGGAAGGATAAAGGAACATCAATAGGACTATTTAAGAAAGGATAACAATTGGATTGGTATGAATATTGCACTTGCTATATTTATACATAAATCTGACATTTAAAAGTGAATGAAAATAATTAAATATTTTTTGTTGTGTGGGAACAAATAGAAATTTAAAATATTCTAGCAATAAATGATGAGTTGAGTTCTAAAACCGAATATAAAATTGTTACATTTTAATATGTCTCTCTATATAAAAATGTTATGTTGGTTTTTGTACGCTTCCATAACTCAAAAAGTTCTGCATGGATTTATCTGAAATTTTGACACAACCTTGCATTTGACTCCGGTCAGGTTCTTATGTACTTTTTATTTCGAAATGCAATCTAAATTTTTTTAAATTTAACTTTTAAGTGATTTTTTGATGTTATGACGTCATACGATGTCACGACTCGCTCTGAATGCGAAAATTTAAGCTTTAAACATATTTTTTTCCGAATTATTACATATTTTTACTATACTTAAGTTTATTGGTTGTCCTATTTTTCAATTTCTTTGTTCTTTGATACGTAATTGGGATTAATTTTTGAATAAATAATTTTTAAAAAAATTATTCTTTCAACCACTCAAATTTTGTTTTGTAGTTTTGGCAACATTCCGATAGCTAACGCGCGATAAACGATTTTTTAAGTTGTTGAAATACACAGGTTAGGTTTTCTGATATGAATTATTTTTTAACAAAATACTGATTACGGTTTGCTTGGTATAACTTATTAATTGACAGGGTTTTGAATTAGTAAGTTTTTTTTCTCTATTTTAAACATTCCGATAGCTAACGCGCGATAAACAATTTTTTATGTCATTGAAATACACAGGCTACGTTTTCTGATATAAATTATTTTTTAACAAAATACTGATTATACGGTTTGCTTGGTATTACTTATTAATTGACGGGGTTTTAAATTAGTAATTTTTTCTCTCTATTTTAAACAATATTTTAAATTTCATTTGATGTTATTATTGAAATACAGGTTAGTTTTCCTGATATATAATTTTAGTCATCAAAATATTAAACTATACTTTTGTTTTCGATGACTTTTTAAAATTTAAATTTTTTATAACCTTCTTAGTAACTTCTTTCCATTAGTAATTTGTTAACGGAAAACTTGGAAGTTAGTACGATTTGCTTGGTACTTGCTTATTATTGCAACAATCACCAACGTTCAAAATAACTCTCCAAGTTGGCAACCCTGATCTCCTATGTGTTGTATGAGTTGAATTGGAAAATCATGTGCTTCATTTCATATAATGTCGCCAATAGGTTCCATTTGCTTTTGTCAGGGACATAGCTACCGCTGTATCAGCCATACCAATGATACAAGGCCCCCAAGTTACAGTGGCCCCAATCTGTGTTACTACAGTCTCACTAACACGGTGCTCATATCTGAAAATTGCCTCCCCCCGCAAAGGAATTTTGATACAGGGCTTACTCAGAGCTGTTTTGCAATTTCGCATGTTTTTATTTTAACCTTTTTAAGTGTAGTCAATCGGACTCAGTACACAAAATTGCCTTGCAGAAAATAGAACTTAGGTCATCATACTGGACACACACACACACACACACACAAGTAAAAGCAATGTTGGTAGTAATTACATATCAAAATGGCTCGAATACCTGTTGAGGAAGCAGGGGTTCGTAAGATTGTAATTATTTTTGGTACTTATATACTATCGCAACACTCACCAGCGTTTAAATAACTCGCCAATTTGGCAACCCCAATTTCGCATGTGATATACACCTAAATTGGCAATCATGTGCTTCGTTTCATATGATATTGCCAATAGGTAACAATAATATTTAAGTACTTTATATTTTCACAAATTATGCTTTTGCATTGATAGTTTAGTTCTTTTTATGTCAGTTAACGTTAGAGTTGTATTTAATTTTTCAATTTATTTTAATGCTTGGGATATGTATTTTAGATATTCTTTTATATATAATGCTAAATTTAATTTGGTACTTACGTATTATCGCACAATCGTCAGCGTTCAAGATAACTCGCCACTTTGGCAATCCCAATTTTGTATGCGCTGAATTCGCAATCATGTGCTTCATTTCCTATAATAGGTTGCGATAATACATAAGTATACCTTTAATTAGACTGGCCGCAACACACCAATTTGGCGTGATTTCAAAATCATGCCAAAAACAAATAGCGTACCAATATGAAATTAATATTGTGGATATTATTTTAGCCTTTTTTATAGACTATCCATTAAGAAAATTATGCCCAATATAAGATTCACAATTGGCTGGATGGACCAGCTCTTCCCCCCCCCCCCATTTAACCAGACTGAGCCACAGCAACGCGTGGCAGGGTACAGCTAGTATATAATAAATTTCAAATTTTTTGTATGGATGCAGAAAAGTAACCGCGAAAAATGCATTACGATTTTCATGTAAGTCATAGAATTCGAAAGAAACAATACCAGTAGCGAGTTCATAACCATGGCTATTTGGTCTACCTTGGTCAAACACAATAATCAAATAAATCACAGGTCATCAACCTGGATTCCATGGAACTTTGACAGCGGTTCCACAAATGATACCTTCAAAGCGCCAACACTTTATAAAATTTAAATTTTAATAAAAGATTGAATTCTTAAAGACAGTTTTCTTCTAAAAATAAAGGTAAATATTATATGAATAAAATAAACTCTCTTAAATTTCTTAAGCTTCATGAGCTTCAAGCATTAACAGATAAAGTAGAAGGCTATCCAATGAAGGAGAAGGAACATCTTATCGACATATCAACGGATTCAACGTTAAAGTCTAAATTTGAGCAAGAACACCTCTTCAGTTTTAGGTTGTAAATTTTCAGAAGTTCTGACGCAATTACGAACATTTTAAAATCCTTCTGAGCAATGTATTTAAGCTAAAAATATTTCTCAACGTCTGCGGCAACAAAAACAAACTATATAATAAAAGCAAATTTGCGCATAATGTAAAATGTCACTGCAGACAGCTTTAGTAGACCTAAACCGATAGTTTGAACAAAACAAAAAAAATGCGTACACACGTTTCAATTATTAAATAAAATGTCATTGTATAGATGACACTTGGAGCAATAATTAATTAAATTAATATTATGCTAAAAAATTTTTTAAAAAAAATACAGCGCTTTTTGAGTTTTTTTTTTTATTTAAAGTACTAATTGTTCAAATTGAAACAAATAGGAAAAAAAGTGATTTTTTCTAAAACCTTAGTTTTTTATCATTACATACTTTAAATAGTCTGAACAATATGTATAATAGTACGAAGAGTATGTGTCTTCCTTTAGCAGAAAAATTACATTTTCTACACATCTTCGCATTTACTCCATTAGAGTAGCATACATGTTCTCGATTTCATCATCTTGGAAACACTAGAATAGCCCGTTTTATCATTTGCTCTGTTGTCTAGCAATTCATCTTACCTTGACTACTAGGCTAGCCCTGCCTGTCTCACTGTCATAGAAGTGTTTTTATTGAGAGTGATTTATTTTAGAACGATTTCTCAGAGTAACCTTTGAACAAGTAAAAGTAACGTATTATACAGAACGCAAAATTGGAATTATCAGTTGCCCCACTGAAAGGCTCGCAAATGAGATCTTGATGCACTAAAATGAATAAATTATAGTCAAAGTCGATCTGTTACAATACCTAAAGGCAGATATAACGGGTTTGAGGTGGTTCGGGACATCACTAGTAATAACATACCAACTCAAACAAGAAAAATATGTTTGTCCCAATTAATTCGAACAGTATAGTATTTATAACATATGTTGTGTGATCTACTTTAATATTATTTTATATAATTTTAAGATATATTCTGTTCAGAGGTATTTATTTGGATGGGGTTCCCCAGAAAAACCTTATAAATTCAAGGGCTCAGTGAATCGACAAAATTTGAAGACCACTGGAATAAGCGATTAATGAAAACTATATTCTCTTTTTTTGCATAAGATGAAACGAGTAAAATCAATTTTTTTTGTCATTGAAATCACACAGCACAATGGCACAAAAACATATGCAAAGACAACTTGAAAGGGTGTGTGGGGAAAGAAAGAACTTTACTTTCCCAAAATAATCAGCGGGTGTAATCTCATTAGAAAAACGCAATCGCTTACCGAAGGCCTCCGCCTTGACATTGTTTCCCCCCGATCCAATATCTGACCTTCATCACGTCAACAAATGAAGCGGCCATTGTTCCTCTTAATTGACTCCTCTAACTCATTGAAAGACCATCCTTCATGCGCAGATTCCCGTAACAAAGTACCTCCCCGCACTCTCGGTTTTCCACACTGCCACGTGGTCCGCAAATGATCCCTTTTCGCTCGGGAGCAACTCATTTCTTCCAACACAAATCCATTCAATAAAAAAGCTTGATCGGCAAATTTTTGCATGAATCTCTTAGAAAGGTTTCATAGATTTTTTTGTTTTAAAAAAAAGTTGCTAAGAGAGTAAATATTAATATGTAACCGTTTATTTTATAGTTTGTTTAGACGTAAAATTATTAAAAATCATAAGAAAAATACATGGCAATGTGCAGTGTTCTAAAATCCATGAGTCGATTCAATGTGAAACCAAAGCGTAGTTTTATCAGGCAAATGTACTTTATTATTACACAGAATTACACTTACCCAATAACATAAAACGTATGACAAAACACAGAAATATATTATTACATGACATATTAAAGCATCTAAGCATTTCTTAGCGTTCTCGATTTTGCGTTCCATTTTAAGATTCTGCATATAAAATGCAGATTGAGAGAGTAAATATTAACGTCGCACTATTCAGCTATACTCGAAAGCTTTTGGCGACCGGACCTCGTCATATTGAATCATAGTCAAGTGGCGAGGATGACATCTTAATTAGCACCCCTCCCTTCTAACTTCCACATCAAGCCAACGGGAGGACATTTGAGCCTAGACAAATTTAACGTGTATCGCCCCCCAACACGGTGGGTCTTCAGTGGTATGAAGCTCGAATTCATTACACGCCAGCCCACGAGTCTGTTCCTTTGACTACTAGGGTAATTAAGAGAGAGAATGCAAGGTGAGTAAGTGTTGATTAACGTCACATTTTTAAGAAATACTAGATAAATTAGCGAGAAACAGACCTTTTTATTTAGAACCATGGTTAAGAGATAAGTGTGACACCAGAGCTGGTAACCTCTTCTGAAAATATCCCCAATATGCTAGAGGGAAGACTCTGGGTCCCGGACAGATTTAACGTACATCAGCCCCTCCACACGAAGGATCTTCCATGGCTCGAACTCATGAACATGCCAGCCACGAGTACGTGACCATGACCATTTGGTTACTGCTGCCAAGTGTATTGGTTTGAATCCAATAAAGTAAGCCTCGAAGAACATATAAAATAATGGAGGTTTATCTTCCATGATTAATTTGTGGGTTTTCAAATTTATGAAATGCTTAGAAATATTTTCGGAAATTAGAAGAAAAATGTAAATTTTAGGGAAACTTATTATTTTTTGGTATTTTGGAGAGAGAGAGAGAGAGAGAAGCATTTTATTGCTGAACTGCAATGAACTAGGAACCTTTTTAGATAAACATGAAGCTCACGAATTCAAAATGACAGGAAGATAGTACCTTTGTGGACCTTCAAAAAATAGATTTTTTTAAAAACAATTTTGAAGAAATTAATATAGAATGATAAGAACGTTTTAAAGCAAACCGCGTCGAAATTCGACAATAATTACGCTTTCAGCAATAAAAAAAATATTATTCGAAATTTTTTATTTGTTTTATCATTATTGTACACTTTGAAGCAACATGAGGTCTATCGGTGATTCACCTCATAGTTTGAAATCACGGTCAAGTGATAGGTTTGACATTTGATACTTTACTCTACAGACCCGGTTCGAATTTGAAATATACTATTAATTTTTTTATATGATATAGGGCTATATAAAGGGGCTATATAATATATCATAGGCTATATATAGGGCTATATAATATATCATTAAATAACGAAGCGATGCTCTAAATCTTCCTATATATGATGCTACTTCATAATTTATTTACTAAAGTGCAAAATCACAAACAAATAATTTTTCCAACAAATGCAGCCTTATTATGCCTATCTTGTTATGAATGTAGCTCAATTATTAGTTACAGAATTATCTTTACAGAAATTATTAAAAAAAGCATTTAGTTAGAAAGACTCAAAACTAAAAAGAATCTCAATTTTACAGCTTAGAATTACTGACAAAAAACATAATAATCTTCCAAAATAACAATTGATATCGGTCTAAAATGAAGCAACAGTGATATTTAACGATGGAATTGTTAATCGCCTAGATATTATCCAGGTTTTAAAATAAGTATTTTTCTGCTATTTCTACTTTTCAGGCTAATATTGCGTGAATAAAGAGAAAAGAAATTAAGTCTAGATCTCCCACAAAATTGGCTCGTAAGACACTGAGAAAGAAAAAAAATGCATGAGCACTTTATTGAAAAAGCTCCAACATATGAAACGGGTACATTTTAAATGTAAAAAAAAAATAATGCAAAAAAAAAAGACATTAAAAATTAATCTTTAAACTTGATTTTCTCAGTTTCTAACTTCACTTTGCCACAAAATAAAAAAAATTCAGTTGCAGAGCTATGATATTTAATATGTATATTGTACTTGTAGAATCTATATTCTGTATGCCTCAATTTTTGGGATGGGATCAGTAGAATTTATTTTATAACACAACGAATAGGAGAAAAAGTGATTTTAAGTTGTTTTAATTTTAAAATATACTAAAATGAGATAAATTTGAAATTGGAGGTTTACAGAATACAAGCATTCTTTAGCTTTAATTTTATATAAAAATGTATGATCTACTATAAGTCTTTCAAAAGTTATCTTGTGGTTAACAATAAGAAAGCTAGTTAGTTTGTATTATTTTTGTATTTATATTTAATGCTATTTTAAAAAATTACAATGACTCCATAGCAAAACCTTTTTTTGTTATTTTAAATTTTGTACTTGATTGCACAAACTGTAAGAAACTTATATTATAATGAGAAGAATTTACTGTGGTTTATAATGAATCAAAAAAGTACGTCAAAATACACAATTTCAGAACTCCGCAAGGTACTATCCCCCCTTAAGGTCTATTCTCAGTTGGTGATTTGAAAAATGTTAGTTATTTATGAGCATTTTGCTGCATAAGTACTATCTAAAACGTTGAGAAATTTTGCTTTATAATTTTTTTATACACAAAAATAAACAATTATCTTTCAGTTTTTATGATACATGATTACATTCTATCTTTAAACAAATAAATTTGAATGCGTATACTACAGGTGAACTAGTAAAATTATAAATTTTACCATATTATTCACCAAAAGGTCACGCCATAACACGCGTGTTGTTTGGATAATAAATATTTTATTACATATCACATTTTTATTATCTTATTTTAGTACATAAAAACATCTTACAATCACTTTGGAAAAAGAAAAATCTCCTCAACTGCTGAAAATACTAGTGAAATCATAAATTATGCAACGCATTTTAATAAAAGGTTGTATCCTATCTTTTATTATCGAAATATAATGGAAAATTTCAAAACGAATAAGCATTCTTTTATTTTTTTTAGTAAGAAAGCACCTGCACCACAATAATAACACAGACTTCTTTCAGATGATTTTGTTTTTGTTGATGAATTCAGTAATGCACTTATTTTAGATAAAATTAAGTAAAATACAATAAATGATTTCAAGGAAACGAAAGGTGATGTATGTATATGCATTTTTTAGTGAAATTAGCGTAGTAGTAAAACAAACAAACGATATGTTAGTTTCTCCCGAAATAATTATTTTAAAGTGGTTTGATATCCATCAAATAAACTAAAATGAAGTAAATAATATAATTTCGAAAGCCATTTATTATTATTATTTTACAATTTAGTCTAGTGTGAATAATTCCATTATTTATAAACACCTTTGCTTCCGCATTACGTTCAAGAAAAATCATTAAATAACTGTGCATGTATAGAATTAGTATTATATTCTCCGAATTTAAAATGGCGACTTGGTGGGAAAACGAGCAAGATAAAATTGGATTTCAGTTTCACTAAGAAGCAAATATATATAAACCTTTTCCCCAGTCATCATTAAAACAAATAAGTATCTGAAGAAGGCTCGAATATATAAAGTTAAAGAAAACTTCTTAAAGTTCCGGTAATGAGACGTGTTTGTACTCCATCCAACCTCAAGAAGTTTTGAATGAGAAATAATGAAGCCATTTTTAAAAGAATTTGTTCTCCTGAATGGCATCTTTAAGTATCATATTATTATGCAACATTTTATGTAGTGAGACTAGAAGGTTTTGAATAAGTAAAAATAATTAGATACAGTATCTGCAGATAAGTAAACCGATAAACAAAATCAAATTCTGCTTGTTCGTATTGAAAATATTCGAATAAATCTGTAATTCTAAGACATGAAGTAGAAAATTTAGTGTTCGTTTTTGTTGTTGCCATCCATGCCTTTTACCAGTAATGAGTTTAAATTTTCAAAAATTCATTAGAACAATTATAAATTTATTTTCTTTAATAGGTTGATTCAAATAAATGATTAAAGTGTTGTAAATTTTTAGAGAAAAGAAACTAGGAAATTTAATTCTAATCTTGAAATTTTTTTCTAGCTGAAAAAAATTCTTTACAGTTTGTAACCTATTTGTAACACTAGCCATTATGCAACCACTTCACTGGGTATTTCATAACATTGTAACATTATGCATTTATTTAAGTTACTGTTATATAGCATTCAGCTTTCGATTGTAATGAAAAATGTTCTTGTAACCCTCGGCTTTTGATTAAAAAATGGAAAAGACGAATTTCTAAAACGAAGAATATTTATAATTTACAACTCTGTAGCCCCCAACCTTGAATTCTATTTCCCGAAACTCCACTTTTAACGAATCTCTACTCAACAAAAGAAGCATGCTTGTCTAAATACAAGTCTGTAGGTCTAATTGCTCTAAAACGGGATATCTTTTATCTATAATGCCCCCATAAGCCCACTGCAACACCTTAGGGAATCGACTGTAAAAAAACCCGCACTTAACGACAACCTACACTATAAAAGAAACACGTTTGCTGAATTTGAATTTCGATGCAATAGTTCAAAAACTAGATTATTTGTCAAAAATGCCCCAACAATTCCCCTTCTGAGTCGATTTTGATAAAATCCGTTGTTCGTGGATCGCTACTCAACAAAAAGAAATATGCTTACAAATTTCCAGTAATATTTTCAGAAATCTTTTAATGACTGAGTGAATGTGTGAGCGAGTTGCTTTTCTCCTATATATATATACTAGCCGTTACCCTCCCTCTTCGCTGGGTATTTTTCATGATGTTTTATAAATATATCTGTTTATATATATAAAATACTGAAATCTATGTCCTAGCATTAAGAATTCTATTGTATTGAAAAATATACTTATACCTATAACTCTCACCTCTTGATAAAAAAAGGACAGAACTACTAATTTGTATTATCTAATATTCTCTAAAATTGAGTATAGAATGATGTTTACACTTTCGTAACCCTATAACAAAGTGGATTTTCGCAAAACCAATTTTAGGTGGATCTCTACTCCATAAAATAAACATGGAAGCCAGATTTCAAACCTAAATCTAATAGGGTAAAAACAAAATTTTTACTATCAATACCCGCCCCCTCCCCCTCGTAATTCCATTGAGAGTCGTTCTTCCAAAATCCGTTCTTAGCGGATTTACATTCAACAAAAGAAAAATGTAAACCAAATTCCATTATTATAGTTCTTGTAGTTCGAAAAAAGAAATTTTTTGTCAACACGCTCCAGTAACCCCTTGCTCCCCCAGGAGTTGATTCCCGTCAAATACATTCTTAGTGGATCCCTATTCAACAAAAGTAACATGCTTAACAAATTTCAAGTACACAGGTCTAACAATTCTAAAACAGGATTTTTTCCTATAACTCTCCTTCACCCCTTGCAACCATCCCTGGTGTCGATTATTGTTTTACTCTTTGTTTGAGAAACTCTATTCCATGAAAGAAACATGCCTACCAATTTTCAAGCAGGTAGATCGAATAGTTTAAAAACGGAAGTATTTATATATTACGCCCCGAAATCCCCCGAAACGAAACTTGGGGGTTAATTTTCGCGAGACCCATTTTATAGCGGATCTGTACTCAACGAAAGGAATCTGCTTACCAAATTTCAAGACTGTACGTCTAATAGTTTAAAAATGGGAATAATTATCTATAATCCCCCTTGAGTCCCCGCAACGCCACTTGGGGTCTGTTTTCACAAAACTCATTTTGTAGAGGATCTCTACTCTATGAAAAGAATCTGCTTACCAAATTTGAAGACTGCAAGTCTAAGCGCCCCTTGAGACCCCGCAACGCCACCTGGGGGGTTGATTTTCACAAAACACATTATATATTGGACCTTACTCCATAAAAAGATTATGTTTATCATATTTAAAGACTGTGCTTCCAGGAGTTTAAAATTAGAAAAGTAATTATCTATAACGCTCCTAAACGCCACTTGGGGGTCTATTTTCACGAAACCCATTTTGTGGCGTATCTCTACACTATGAGAGGAACCTGCTTACCAAATTTCAAGACTGTGCGTCTAATAGTTTAAAAATCTGAATAGTTATTTATATCTCCCCTTAACCCCCCTCAACACCCTTTGGGGGTCAATTCCCCCCAAACCCATTTTGTAGCAGATATTAACTCCCATGAAAGAACTATGCCTACCAATTTTCAAGCCAGTAGGCCAAGTACTTTAAAAACGAAAATATTTATCTTTTACGCCCCTTAACCCCCTCAACACCCCTTGGGGGTCAATTTTCCTAAAACTCATTTCGTAGTTTATATTAACTCAAATGAAAGAACTATACCTACCAATTTTCAAGCCAGTAGGTCAAGTACTTTAAAAAAGAAAATATTTATCTTTTACGCTCCTTAACCCCCGTCAACACCCCTTGGGGGTCAATTTTCCTAAAACCCATTTCGTAGTGGATATTAACTCAAATGAAAGAACTATATCTACCAATTTTCAAGCCAGTAGGTCAAGTACTTTAAAAAAGAAAATATTTATCTTTTACGCTCCTTAACCCCCGTCAAAACCCCTTGGGGGTCAATTTTCCTAAAACCCATTTTGACTCCCATGAAAGAACTATGCCTACCAATTTTCAAGCCGGTAGGTCAAGTATTTTAAAAACGAAAGTATTTATCTTTTACGCCCCTTATTCCCCCTCTCCACCCCTTGGGGGGGGGCTATTTTCCCAAAATCTAATTTGTGGCGGATCTCTACTCTATGAAAGGAATCTGCTTACCCAATTTCAAGATTGTACGTTGAGTAGCGTAAAAATAGAAACAATTATTTATAACCCCCCTTACCCCCCCCCCTCGTAACGCCCCTTGTGGTTCGAATTTCGCAAAAAATCCTTTCTTAGCTGGTCTCTACTCCATGAAAGGAACATGTCTACCAAATTTCAAGTCTGTAGGTTGAATAGTTTCGGAGATATCGTGATTAGTCAGTCAGTCAGTGAGTGAGTGAGTCGCTTTTCTCCTTTATATATATAGATAGAAAAAAGAGAGAGATTATGAAACAATAACTACAGCAGAAAAGAAATAGGCAAGAGAGAAAGTTAGATGGAAAATGCTTAAAGGAACAGTTCTAGTAACCCAAGGGAATATATTCATGGTTTTTACAATCAAACTTTAAAAAAAATAAAAAATAAAATTAATAATAAATAATTAATTTTAAAATGAATCCAAACTTTAATAAATAAAGCGAAAAGCACAATATGCTATTTTATTTGTCAAACGCTCGCGAATTTGTTTTTCTTGCTTTGATAAGACATGCCAAATCATTAGGATAATTATTCCGTTGAAGGGTACT
>BMAO01012823.1:0-10751 GCA_019973975.1 Trichonephila clavata
TTAAGCTCTTATACTTTCAAGTAACATTATGTAAAATCTGTATATGACTTCTGTATAAGATGGTATTTGACCAAAAATCGAAAAGCGAATAATAAATTATGCAATGTAAAGAGCAGCTTTGAAATGATCTGAATCTTATTATGCATATATTTTTAAGAAATGATACATATATTTATTGATTAAAACTTAATTTTTTCTCATAATTTTAAGAAAGCAATATTAAATAGAAAATAAGGATGGGAATTAGTTTTAAAATTGTGAAAATGCATTATTTTCTCGTTTTTAATATTATATTGATAAATTAAGTAATTTAATTTTGATAGGAAGCTGAAAATGATTTCTTTGTTAATTTTCTTTTCGTAACGTAACTACTATGCATATATGTGAAGCAGTATGTAGTATTTAATTACATATACCTCAGTTGATATGTATGTTGGGATATCTAATAAGGTAAAAATATCAAGTGTCAATAAATAAAAAAGTTTTCTTATACTTTAAAAAGTGTTTATTTTTTTATATTTATGTTTGTGCTTAAAACACAAATATTTAGCTGACACACAATTTTCAAAAATTTATATAAGATTTATATTAATATTAATTTTTTTAAATACTGGTTATGTGTGTGGTACAGTTTTTATTTCCAGAACCAATTTTTTTAATAAACGAAAGCAATACTCATCTGTAATCAGTACAAATTCAATATACAAGGGGTGATCAAATGAAAAGGTACAAGACGACAAAAAATGACAGAAGTTAACAGTTAAATATTTGCATATTCCGCCAAGGAAGAATGTAGCGAGACATCTCGGGATGCCATTGGAGATTCTGACTGGGATCGGATCATGCGCGGGTGCCCGCATGCGCAGGAGAGAGCAAAGGCTCTTATAAAAAGCGGCGTCCAAATGATGCGAGCACAGAATTACTCGAGCACAGAAAAAGCATTAACTCCGATGTGTACTGTGAGACACTCCGACGCCTACGCAGGTCCATCAAGAGCAAAAGACCGGGGCTGCTCACAGAGGGTGTGGTTCTGCTCCATGATAACGCGTCCACACGTCTCCAGAGTCACACAAATGGAACTGGACAAGTTCCAATGGGAGACGTTGGACCATCCGTCCTACAGTCCGGACATGTCACCCTGCGATTTCCATGTGTTTGGTACACTGAAGAAACACCTGAAAGGAAAGCGCTTCAACTCGGACGATGTACTCAAGGACACTGTGAAGGACTGGGTCTCGTCACAGCCACAGGAATTCTGGAACAAGGAATCCTGCGGCTCGTTCATCAGTGGGATCGTTGTGCTCAGGCCTATGGTGTATATTTTGAATAAGTCTATATTTGTACCCACCGTGTCGTTTCGTACCTTTTCATTTGTGTGATCACCCCTTGTATATTACTTTAATAAGGATGCATTTTAAATCTATGAAAATGCACATATTTTGTATTTTAAATAATTTTGGCATAAATAAAAAGGGATTTTTGAAACTTTTAAAAATTTTTAATGCAATTAATTTTAAAATCATACACATTATTGTACTGAATATAACTACAAATATTCTCCCAATACAGAATTAATATTAGGAGTTCATGTTTATTGCTTATTACAAAAATTCATATTAATAGGTATTTCATATTTTTAATGTAAACTTTACATATCAATTTTAATGAGACATTTGATCATACTCCTTATTTTGTGAATATTAACAGATGCAAATCAAGTATATTTAGCATAGAAATTTATATTAATATTTAAAATGTTTTTAAAATAAAATTTATATGTAATATGCCAACACTTTGTTTTAAATCTAATTAGAATAGCCCTTGGTATAGTATTTCTAGCAATATTTTGCAGTATACACATAAATGTGGGATCCAACATGTTCGTCTATTCATATATACATTATACATATTTTTGGGGTTATAAACTTTGCATATCATTTTTAAGGACATATTTCATCAAACTCATTATTCTAGTGAACGTAGCCGCAAGTCAAATAAAGATTTAAAAAATTTTTATAATATTATGAAATCTAATGTTTCAAACAAGCATTTAGTTTTTTTAAAACATGCCAACATTTTAAAAAATAGATGTTTAGATTAAATCTGTACTTTTTTAGCGAGCGCTTTCTTCCCCGAATTTGTGCAGCAGGATGTATTATATGATATATCTTTCTTTTTTAACACCAGTAAAAGATTTGAGTATATTGTTGGATGAAAATGTCAAGGCACGCGCTTAACGAAACTGCTGCAACGTCAGAAATACGGAGCCAGATTACGGAGGGGTATCCAGATGTATTGATGCACATTCATCTTCTACTGATACAGGAGCGGGGGAGGGCGCGAAATCTGTAATCGAAGAGGAAATGAGAATTTCCTGATCGTCCTCCCCATGAGAGTCCGAATCAAGAATTGTAGGATTGTGTCACAGTTCTCACATCTTTGCTTACTTCCATCCCCGAGGGAGTTCTTTTTTCCGATTACCTGAATCCGTTGGCGAACTTTTGAGGAAAGGTCGCAGTAAGAACAAAGATACTGATGATCTAAAAGCATGGAGGAGTGAATAGTTTTCTATGTATATTTGCTTTCCTTCAATAAGAAGAAAATTTAGTGGTTTAGGTAGGAAGGAAATTTAAGTGAGCATGAGCTAGCATTTAGTACAAAAAGAAAAAAAAATTATCTAGAGATGGAATATTGAATATCAATGAATTATTATATAGGGAATGGTATCGCATACATATATTATAAATGATGTTATAAGGATGAAGGATTATTCATTAAAAATAATTATTTTGGATTTAAAAAATGATTTTGAGAGGAAAAAATCTTAGTTTTATGATAAGGTTATGACACAAGAATGAGAAAAAGCAGAATTTATTTGTAAATATTAAATAAATATTTCATTTCTCTCTAAAATTTATCTCAAACTTCTGTCGTTTTAATCGTGTTTGAAGATAAAAGACAAAACAGTATAGAAAAGAAAAATTCTGAGCATATTTAGAATCTGTATAGGTGCATAATTATTCTCTCACTTTTGTTATAACTAACTTATATTACAGATGATTAAAGAAAACTGGATTGACATTATAAATTGCAACTTTTGAATGAAATTAAATATTTTTTCATATGGAAATAAATATAGTTTATTGTAAAAGTAATGGACTCTGCAATATCGATAAGTCGTGTGTGCTTTAAGAGTGATCCAGATCCAAGTGTGTGATATGTTATTTAATGGAAGCTAAGCTATTGGATAAACAAAGTAATGAATAAGAAAGAATTCAAAATCTATATCATGTAAAAAAGCTGCTTAATATATAATATGTTTACATATTAAAGTTGCCACTCAAGCTTAACGCCTTCGAATTAGAACAATACAATATGAGAAGAAAATGATAAATTTTCTTACGATTTTAAAATGTCAATATTTTTTTAAAATGTTAATTTAAAATGCAATAAACATATGGAAAGATAAAAATTAAGGTTTAGTTGTATTTGAATCAATTGAAGCATCAGGGGCCGAAAAACGTTTCTTGGTTATAGGCTACTTCTAATTTTTTCAAGGTGTTGATTTTCACTCAGTGACGTAGTTGGGGTGAGCTAAAAAAATCTGTAATATTTATTATAACTTAATAATGAATAAGGAATATGTACTTAAATTACTGCAATAAAGTAAACTTACACTTTTAAGACAAGCAAAAGCAAGATGCAAATTTATTGATCATAGTCACAAATATATTAATGGCAATTATGATGTGCATTTGTCATGAAACAATTCAAAATACATTAAACAATAAAACCTTTTTATCTAAAGTTAGTGCTGATAGTTATAGTCAGTAGAAGACATAGAATATATACTCCCAGCGAATCTTGAATATTTCGGTATGTATTTACTAACTTCTAATCGTTAAGCGGTTGTACCCCAAAATGTTTTAACAGTTCCCCGGTCGACAGCTATCGACTTATTGCCCACCTCTGGAATACATATATAAAAAGAAACCGTAAAACCTAGAAGGGAATAAAACGTTACACTGCATTTCAAAAAGATTCAAAATTAGTATAGAACTTTTAGTTTAAACTAATTAAAACTCTCTCCTAAATACATGATTGCATAAATGAATGAATTTCAAGTTAATTACATACTAACCCATTTACATTATTTATATATTAGATGAATATAATACTATTTGAAACTAAATTAAATTTGGTTGAACTCTATATAGCTTATATCTATTATCTATATCTATATACCTATTTGGTTAAACTCTTTACACTCCATATATAGTTTCACATTATATTTATTTTATGTGTTTACTTACCAACAAGGCTATACAATTTAAGTTATTTATTGAAACACATTGTTTCATTTTATATTAATGTGTGCTTTACATTTATTCAACAGTTGTAAATATCCTATAAAAAATCTAATTTTCTAAGGAAGATTTTTTTCAAAATATTATTTAAGTTATTCATTTAAAAATGGCGATTGGTTATACCTGAGACTAACATAATAATAATGAAACTTTTTATTGGATTAGACAATATGTTTCAAAATTTTATCTGATATTAAGATCAAAGATTTCCTTCAAACTGTATTTTTTCTAAATGAGTTTCATTATTTTAACTTAGTATGCAACATCGAAACAACTAAACAAATGTTTTAACAAGTTTATATGTTCTTTATATTATTGTAAGTTAAGTAATTTCTAAAACTTTATTATTCTTTTTGGTTACACGATACATTGTCTATGTATTACTAATCAAAAGTTTACACAACCAAAAATCAGATTTTACTTTTACTGGAAAAACATTTTTCTTCAAACTATTAAAGCGAATATTACATACAATAAAAATGTTTTTAGAGGTTTTAACATGTAAAATGACTTGATGAGGAAGTAGAAATCATCATCAAATATCATAAAAAGAATAAATCAATTATTTATGTTAAGACATTGCAATAAAAATATATATTTACTACAATGCCTCACGCATATATTTGAGTTTTCTAGCCAGGTATATTTCATAAAGTTCCCCGATGTGCATTAACTATAATCTATACTAGCTAAGTTTAACGATGTAATTTTGATTACTGATGTCTAGTTGCTGTCTCAATTTATTGTACACAAACTCTGATAAATAATAAAAGTAAATATAGACATAATTTCGAATGAATGCATTTTGTAGTAAATATTCTCATAGAAGATGGAACAATATGGACATTTTTGACACACATTAATGTAATACTAATATAATATTTCTTATTTAACCAAATTTTTTACGAAATAAATTTATATTTCTATAACAATTTTACAAGGCAACATAAGTTATGCAAGTTCAAAAAAGAGAACATTATTTTCATTGAGCTGAACAAAATAGTTTTACGTACATCTTTAAAAATATTTTTAAGAAAGCTTTTCCCTTCGTGCTTTGACTTAACATTATAACTTTGAAGTCTCTTCTCAAATTATGTCCTGTACAACAATCATTATCTTTTTATCCCTATTTCTTTATTATATAGAATTACTTTTAAATATTTTTTTGGAAATACTAGAAACCTTCAGCTGTTACAGATGTCATAGTAATTTCTTTTAGCAAAATCAGAACGAAATGGGATGCCATGGGAAAAATGTCTACTTACATTTGGCCAAATTTATATTTCCTTTCTAGGAAGTTTTTATAGCTGTTATATGTTTAATAAGAATATCAGTTATCAAGAGAAATAATACAATACTGTTTCAGAAGATTTATTCAAGACGTTATACTTAATAGTCAGACAAAATTAACAAATGTTAAAGTAAAACGTATTTAATGATAAATCCCACAGTTCAATTAAAAAAATATTTCTTATTCAAATGCCGTAATAATTAGATTTTTATACACAAAAAATGACTTTGTTCATTACTAGGAAATTTTCTAATATACAAGGAATTTGTTTTGTGATATTAGACCCTTCATTTGTTAAGTACCTACGCATTATGTTCAATGATTTTAATATTTATTATTGATTCAAATTCTAAATTATTGCACTTATTAATTGATACATTTTCTGTTGCACTTTAATGTTATGCCATTTTTATTCTGCATGCATTAAAGTTTAGTTTCAAGAAGTACTTCGTCAATTTAATGGGTCTTACTCTCAGTTAAAATATTTATTACAATTTGCACTTTAATGAATTGCTTGTATATACACGCATTTAATTAGAATTCCTCTCGCCATAACAACTTTTATGTTTGTCATTCTAGTAGATTAATTCATTAATAACTTTATATAATACAGAATGAAATTTTCTGCGATTGAATTACGTAATGTCGCTATACAAGAAAATTTTAATAAATATATATAGCATTATGAAAGGAAATACATTAATTAATTACAAAACTACATTTAATCAATATAAGATTTTCTATTACAAAATCTTAGCACAAAATGATAATATATTTCTTTAGATTTATTATAACTTACGTAAGAGGTGTCATAAAAGGAAATGTGTCTGGGTGGTGCAGTGTCTTTTGGTCATAATCAGTTGTTTAATGTTTGTTGTGTAACTATTTATCACTTAGTATATATTTAGTAGGAACATATTTGTACTGTGTGTGTGTGAAATTCGTTCAATACAGCTCTTAATCTCGGGCAGACAATGCATATTCAGTTAAGCAATTATTTAACCAATGTTTTTATAAATATATTTCAATTGATTATTTCCATTTTATAAGATCTTTTTTCGTTTATATATTTTAGTTCATTTTCTTTCAAAATCGAAAGATCAATAAATGCATTCCTATTTAATTTTTCTCATTGTTTAGATTCTATAATAACAAAAATTAAAAATTCCGAATTTATTTTTAATGTTTATGATTATTTTATACAACCAAAAAGAATCAAAGTTGATAAAAAGGAAAAAGAAATATTTTCAAAATAAAAGGAGTGAACAATTGCTCTTAATCAAGCACATCTCATAAAGAAACCAATAATACTGATTAACGTCATTTTGTATAAAATGAATGTTTTATCAAATTAAACATTTTTCTTTATTAAGAGCCCGGCAATTCATATACTTTTTTTTCAATACGCAGCGGTTATAAAACGATATTCATTATTGGACTGAATATTATTACAAGATTTTTATTGATAATTTTCTTTAGAATGATTACTACATTTTTTTAATTCATGAAAGTAGAAATAGCGTTTTTATTTTAAAGAAAATATCCTTTGTTCCTTTTTATACACATGATAATTAATCATCTTGATTAATTACGTTCCCGATGATTAATTGCTTAAAATATTGAGTTAATAAGAAAACGAAGTAAAAAGACTTTGCAGTTTGAAAACGCAAATGTATAATCCGTTAATATAAATTTAAAACTACAAAACTAATTGAACATAAAAAAAATGTCAAGGGGATTTATGTGAAAATAGTTATTTTTTTAAAAATAAAATAACTCAAATTTTGTACTTTTTTTTTGCTAAGAAACAACTGAATTAAATAAATTTTTTGGAACATATGTAATTACACGAATCCAAAAACTGTATTATAATTTATTTTCTATTGTTTTGCATTTATAATTCAAAAATTGATCAAGTAAATTCGATTAAGAGAACATTAGAAATCAAACTATTTGATAACATTTATTTTGATTCAATGATTTAGTTCTTGCAACAGACAAATTCTCGTAGAAAATTACTTCTAGGGTGAAATGTTTTAAATGTTGAAAAATATATAATACAGGCAAGCATTATATCAGTATTTATATTATGTTGATTATTATATAGAATGTGCCAGTGTTTATATTTATACTATAATTTCTCGTTAGATAACAAATTATTTATTTTAAATAAGAGGCGTGTCTAGAAACTATGTACCGTTTTAGAAAAGCTCGTTTAAAAAACGTTTTTCTAACCAAAAAGTATTTTTATCAAATAACATGCCAGAAACTATTTTTCTGCACAGTTATCACCATTTTTCAGACATATATCATATATTTAACCACACACACACACACACACACACACACACACACACACACACACACACACACACACACACACACACACACACACACACACACACACACACACACACACACACACACGCACGCACGCACGCACGCACGCACGCACGCACGCACGCACGCACGCACGCACTTACACTACACTCGCACTCACTCACGCACGCACGCACGCACGCACGCACACACTCACACTCACGCACGCACGCACACACGCACACACACGCTCACGCTCACGCACACGCACACACACACGCTCACGCCACGCACACACACACACACACACACACACTCACACTCACGCACGCACGCACGCTCACGCACACGCACACACACACACACACACACACACAACTTGTCGATACCCTCTTCAAAGAGAGATGCCATCAATGAAGAGAGTTGAAATTTGTAGAAACTTATCATATAAAGCAATCGTTTTGTTTACCATCTGTTTTCATGAATTTTCACATTCACTTTTTCAACCAAACTATCATTGACAACAGAAGGTCGCCCATTCCATGCTTTGTCAAGAACATTGGTTTACCCATCGTTGAATTGTCGAACACACTTTCAAACCATTTTATCATTCATTACATTTTCACCATAAATATCTACTGGTAAACGATGGATTTCAACTGGTTTAGCATTCCTTGTGTTAAAAAAACGGATTACAGAACATAGTCGGCGGGATCAGCAATCGCCTTAAACATTTTGAACGCACACTAACACGTGCCAAAACAATACAATTCGAGTGTAAAGGCATCACTGGATTGACAATCAAGCAGAACACGTGTGCGCAAGCATTAAATTCCGATACTACCACTACGGATGCAGTAAAACAAAAAGGTAGTTTCCAAACACATCTAGTATATTATTGTCCTTATTTTGAAACCTATAATTAGTTCAACTGAATATAATATTATTAATTTCGTTTATTCAAATCGTTCTAATTTTGATCTTTTTAAACTCTTCTATTTTACCTTTTAGTTTTCTTCAATTGAGAGTCCTGTTTAGAGAAGTTTGCACTTTCTATAAAAATTTCTCTTTCTTTACTTTAATAAGTTTTTCATCACATGCGTAACAATTGAAAAAAATTAATGTTTTTTTTCTCGATGAAGGCTTAAGTTCATGATGACATTATTTTTTGATGAATAGGATTAGTAAATTGTCATTAAAAAACATTCTGCCGTCACGTTTGTATCAACTGATTTTTTAATGCGTATTTCCTTCCACAGACTTGTTTTGATAATATTATAAAATAATAATTGAAGGGAAAAAGTAAAATGCAAAATTATTTTTCACATATTAGTTTTTGTTATAGTGGAGGGATATAATTTAAAAATATATTAAAGAAACTTAAAAAAATCCAATTGCTAGTAAATTGTAATTATATCAAATAAAATATTTACTCTGATATTCTTCGAATTTTCACTCAATTAAAATACTTAATAAATGATTATCAAGTCTTTCCCCAGTTATTCCTTAAAAAAAAATAACTACATTTTTGTGAGAATTCGCAAACGACTATTCAATAGAATTAATAATTCTGCAAAATTTTTTAATATGCTTTAAACGTACCGAAGAAAACATTTAATTACATATCAAAATAATTTTCAAAAGTAACATTTCACGTTAAAATGGAATCAAAATTGTGAAACATTTTTAATTAATGTATTTAATTGATGATACAGTTCGAAATAATTTCTTTAGTATGCCCCAAATATAAAATATTATTACACAAAACAACATTCAAAATAATATATATGATATAGTATTTAGTGTATATAAGAAATGCGCGAGTAAGAAAAGTACACATTTCTATTAAGTAGCAAAAATCGGTAAACTTTTACTTAATCCATAAATTTCTTTTTTCTTATACGAAAAAGAACACTTGTTACTTCTTTCAGGAGACATAAAGAAGTACTGATTTAGAGAGTTCCTTCTTATTTTATTGAAAGTAAAAGAAAACAAATGCACCATTTTCTTAGTCATTTCACCCTTCACGTTTCAAACCCTCGAAATTAACTATCTTCTCGATATACATCCAGTCTTCAGTCACTATTCAAGGAATGTCATCTAATTACAAAGTGTTCTTGACAGCTGTCACCCTCTGTCCCAGCAATGGAACAAATGCCCCGTGTTAAAATTCCAATTTATGATCGCCCGCCCGAGGCGATTCTGGAAGCCATTTTGAGGATTCCGGTCTGTGTTCGATGATTGGTGAATTGTTACAATGCTTTGTTTGACGTAGTGGAAACTTGGCGCAACATGTGTGGACTGACATTCTCGACGGAGTTTATTACTCTGTTCGAGAACTGTTATGGGAAGGTCTGTTTGGCTCCCACATCTTGATGCATTCGAATAACTGAAATGTCTTGTGAGCTGCGCACACATTATTTAAATCGCCTTCACATAACGCCATCGAGGTTTGCTCATTTGATACAGGAACAATGTCGAGCTTTAGAGCTAGTGAGCAATCAGTCGGGGAATATAACTTATGGAATGTGAGCAAATTTGTAGCATAAATACCCACCTGTATGTTTTAGTGTAAGGAATTAGATACGAAATTAAATCTATTTCTAAGTTACTTGACTTCCGATGTATCAAGTGAAAAACAATGTTAGATATACAAAGTTGAAACTAAGGAATATCAATAAAATGTACCGTTTATTTTTTAAGTATTAAACTTAGTTTTCTACTGATAGATAATTATATTTTGAATTATATTTTCTACTGATAGAGTTATATGT
>BMAO01012823.1:10886-102743 GCA_019973975.1 Trichonephila clavata
GTAAAAATATAGTAATTTTTTAAACAGATATTTGACTGCTTAATGCAGTTATCTCCCTTATTTTTATGTATTTATTTTTCATACTCACAATGAGAATGGAGTTAATTCACATAGATCACAAGTAGAGCAGATAGTATATTTAAGAATATTTGACTTCTAGCTGAGAATTTTCTGTTTTCAAAGTTTTAATCTATTACAAATTAACATCTTAAATTTTTAATCAGTTTTTTTTTAAATTATTTCTTTTGTCACAATATACCTCTCTTTTTAGCAACGTGCAAATTATATACGTAATTTTATTTATTGTTGTTACTTATGCCACCTGATTGACAGTAACATCAGATCAAGGTCCACAAAATTCATCGCTGATAGGGGCTCGAATCTTACGCCTGTCGTTAGATTTGAGCACCATACAAATGACAGCACGATTTTTCTCTGTTCCACCCCAATTATAAGGGAAAACACCCTGGGGATGTGGTCAAGGTCTTCCAACCTCTCTTCTTCTACCAACCGCACGGGAGGATTTGCGGTTCGATGGATATTTAGAGTACCCATGCCACACGAAGGCACTATACATTTACAAACATCCTTGCCTCTTCCAGTATTCGAACCCAATTCCTACGACATTGCAATTAGCGTCATTAACCACTATACCGGATGGGTGGTGTTTTTTTTTATTTAAAATACATTATTATCGCAGCACAATAGAACATTTAACTATGATATTTTATATTTTTAAATGGTGTGTTAAGATAAATATGTAAAAATATAATGAATATTTCTACCAATAAAACTGGTTTAAATTAATTATACAAACATTTATTATTTATCCGAATATAGCAATACAAAAACAAACAAAAAGGTTAATTGTAATTCTTGAGTAAATTTAACATTCGTCTCGAAACTTTATATTTGATTAAGATTTTCAAATAATATTTTTGCATGCAAGCTTTCGAATGCGTGTGCACTCCTTAAATCTTTTAAGGGATTAATTAAAGTGCATTTGCATTTGAACCTTCCTTTAAAAAGGATTTTCTATAAGTTTAATGACAGTAAAAGAAGTATTTGTTTCACTATAGGATAATTCTGCTTCACGTTTTCTACTATTATGTTGTAGTGTTGTTACTAAATAAAATTAAACATCTTGACTTTAGTTTTCAATTCTGCTTCTAACTAATAGTGGTTAAGGCTGAATAAGTTAAATAATTCAAACAACTTCAATTTATTCTTTGATTATATTTTCTCTGTTACATATAACTTGAGATTTAATATTTGTGGTACATTTCTTTTTACAACACTACTTAATATTCCATCAACGCATTTACTTAAAGTTCTAAATTATGAGAGTGGAACACATTACATTCGTTAGTAATTATTGTTTAATATTTTGTTGCATGATAAGTAGGGAGAGTTCTAATAAGCATAATTATAATAAACAGTCGGTTATTTTTGCTTATTCATTTAATTCTCATTTGCAATTTAATTATTTAAATTCAGGAAACTCTTTGGAATAGAGGGAATTTATCACGGAGTGAGGTAAGTAGCATTAGTAATTGAATGTAACATATTATCTCAATTAAAAAAACAGTAAAAATGCAAACTTAAAAAAAATACAGCTTGCCCAAATGTCACAATCTGTCCATGAAATTCTAAATGAAAATCTGTTCAATTTTTAAATGGTTAATGTATTTTATCTTCTAGTGCTTTTCTATATTTATAAACAATGTATTTAAAACATTTTGATCAAAGCCACTGGATATTAATAATCGTTAAAACACACATTTAGAAACATAACACTGTTTATCATTACAACTATGTGGTAAAATCCACATATTTTTAAACTTAATATTTTATGCTTTCAGGTTCAGTATTAGGAAACTGCTAGTGAACCATTATACATATTCACCATATATATATTCGAGGAGATAGAAGTCTTCAAACATTCTAAGTGGTTTTTAAGCAAAAAAGATATAGCTTGACTAATCAGTTAATCAATTTGTTAGTAGCAAACCACTGGGTGGTATTGCCCTTGTAATGAATAACAACATTGTTTTACTGAAATTTAAACAATTCTGACGAAATCTTACTTAAAATTGAAAATGCTATTAGTTCTTTTAACACATCTAAGTTATGGGTAACTACTTATTTTACAAGAGACAAATGCCAGAGCAGTGCTTCTGCAAGTAATAAAATTTCCCCTGACTAAGCAATTTCCCCTTCCAAAATTTCTCGTAGAAAAAATATTTTTCAACCTTTCTAAAATTGTGCTAGTGCAGATTATATTTTGTTTCTTCACTATATACAATATAACAAATTCAGTCTTAAATACTTAAGTGCAGACTGTTTGCTTGCTGTTTCGGTCAAACTTAGGTCTGGCATTCTTTTGGAATTGCTTCAAATACGGTCCCACCTTTACCATTGCTGCAACCATCTAAGAAGAGGATTTTTAAAGACGTCTGATATTTTTCTGAGTACACTATTTGATCACATTTTTCCAAGGATAGCATAAAATTTGGTGTTGCTCGAACAATTTGGTGTTTATTTTTTAAAGAAATGCAGACGGAGGTCCGGGAAGTTTAACTGTTCCATTAGTTGTCTTATTTTTTTAATGAAAATTTCAACTACGTTATGAAACTAATTAAGCTTCTTCCGTCATTAAAATATTCAGTTTAAAAATTTTTGCGTTCTGATAATTATTAACCATGCGGCATATTAATTATATGTTAAACATAACTATACACCAATGATTGAAATACTTTAAGCAAAATGTGCATTCAAGAAAACATATACTTTATTTTGTTACGATTGGTACAAGTCCATCTTGCTTAAAATCGTAATATTTCTTATGACTTAAAGGAATAAATGGATTTTCACTACTACTTCAATTTTTTTACTTGTCTTTATATATGATACAGAAATATTCTCTTTTTTATATATTTACCTTCCTCTTCTTGATAAAAAAATCTAGATCATACATGTATACATAACTATATACATTTTATCTTTAAATTCCGAGAACTTCTTATGAGTTGGCCTATGTAACAGTAATGCTGCATTATTAAAGATTTATGTGTACGATATCTTGAAGAAAAAATGGAATATATTTTTATGTGATACAGCTTTATTTTGTAAAGAAAGACACTGAATTATGAAAGCTATAGAATCTTAAATTTTGCTTCCTTTCTTTTTGAGGAATTTTCGTTTCATGATGTATTACAATAAAATTTATTTTTATTAACAAAATTGGTAACGCGTAACGTTTTGGTTAACGCAAAGAACGAACATTATGGTCTGGTGCTCAGGTGAGAAAAAAATCCGAAATCAAATTTGTGAGATTTTATAGTAAAACTCTACGTAAAATATGTTTTTTGATGAATGAAAAATTATTATTTGATTACAACGAAAATTTTCGAGAAAGAGAGATAAATGTAAGATATGATTTATTTTGTATTTATTTTTAGTTCATTTAAATGTCAGATAGATTGAAAGAAATAAATTTGCGAATATTTTAAGTCTGAAAAAATTCTAATTACTTACAAATTCGTAAATTTCGCATATTTGAATATTTACGATTTAGATACAAATACTTTTGCTTATGATATATCAGATCCTCAATACAACCATTTCATAAGTAAAATAACAATTAGGAATAAAAAATGTGACAAGAACTCCATAAAGAGTTCTGCTAAAGTGCTATAATATAAATATTTGTTAAAAATGACAGGTTAGATAAAATAACTTTTTTCTTCACAATAAAACATTAATAAGATTTATTAATAGCCGCAATACTATAGGTATTTGCAAAATACTTTTATACATATGATAATTGTAAAGCTTGATCAGAGCTGCTATAATTTAAAGGGCTGATGGTAACATATTAAGTTAATATAATGCTATTTTTCTTTTTTGTTCTGAATTTTCTATTAGAAACCTACAGTTCAGTATGGTGAATTCCTAGATACATTCATATATCAACTGTATAAAAAACTACAAAAATAAAATATTATATATGTCATGGGGTCTGAATACTTTCTTAGATGCGTAACTTTGAGAGCATTTGTCTCTAAAAATGCATTTTTGAACAATTTATTTTTATTTGTAAAATCAAAATTACATCCAAAAAGTACAAAAAGTTACCCACCGATGTTTAGAGATAGTAAAACTGTTTGATTTCAACATATTAAAAAATATTATTTATTGATCTTTATAAGGGAGTAGTTTTGCTTGATACTATATTAATATTCATATATAACATCTAGATTTTATATTTTTTTATTATAAGAAACACAGCAGTTACATTTAATTTTCCTATTAACACTAATCTGCTCTACTGCTACATAAAATTAAATATGAGAATAAAAAGACATTGCTAAATCGTCAATTTTACTCTGAATGTGCTTGTCATATTTTTATTGTTTTTATTTTCGAGAGTATTTCTCTATTCTAAAATATAAATTTATAATACCTGAAAATTTCATACATAATCACAATAAGATAACTTAAATTATGATATTATAGTTTTATTCATATTATAGTCATATTATAGTTACTTAAAGACTTAGAACAGTATAACGACTATTGAAGAAAAAATTAAATTAAACTGAAGATGGGAGCGTTTTTAAATCATTTGAAGTTATTATAAATTAATTAAGCCTATTTGAGAATTACATAAAAATAAAACTCAACTAAATCTTATTCTAATAAATATATCTCTTCATAGCACATTGTAGTGAAATTAATTTCCGATCTTTGCCAATCTAATTCTTTTAAAAATAAAATGCAATTACTTATTTAATTATTCGGAAAACCTTAAAATTACATTTGTTAGAAGCGTTACTTCCCTTAACAAACAGGGCAAGAAATTTATTTTAATGAGTTCTTAGTTTGCTTATGATTATCTTTTTACCCTCCAGCTTTAATAGACTCTCAGATATTGTTATCATAATAAGACGTATCCCCAAAGCTAAGGAATTGGAAATTATCTTGCGTCGATAAGTGTTTTGTATTCGATAAAATGATAATAACCTTGTCGTTAGTGCTTCTGGCTGTTTTTGTTTCCCTAACTCTCTGTCGTGTTTTTAAAGGAAAACAAAGAGTGCAGTGAAGAGGATTTCTAAAGTGTTGATAGAAATAGCGATTCGTATGCGAAAGCAAGAATTTAGCACTTTTAGGAAAATATTTATGTTTAAATTAATTGACTCTAGGTACTTCAAAGAATAGTATAATTAAAATATGTGCCGGTGGAAAAAAAGAAAATGTTTTAATTTTTGAAGTTTCATTTCTTGTATGATAATATGTATATACTTATTTTTCAAACGCGCACTGAAGATTAAAAATATAATATTAGATCCTCATTTCTGTTATGCAGTTTTTTTTTTGCACAAATAAATAAATGAATAAATGTAAGCAAAATATACATAATTATTGTTTTAAAATGAATCATAGAAAATGATATGTATCGTTGATTTTTAATTATTTTCTTCAACGTACTTTTGTCTATAACTTTTTATTCCTTGTATTTCCCAGTAATGGCTATACATATATTGACGACCAAAATATGAAGTCTTTAAAGTTAGAATTTCCTAAACTTTCTCCTTGATCTGAACTTAACATTTAAAAACTATTTAAGAAAACTATTATTATAGCTTTATTTAACATTGGCTTTGTTCACTTGATACGTTTAAACTCTTTTAAATTTTTCTGTGCCATTTAGAATACAGGTTTCATGTATTGGCTTAGTATATAGTTTCAATATTTCAACCTATACATGGAATTGATTTCTAATTATAAATTCGCTTTTATATTCTTATAAAACCTAATAACAAATTAATTTTAGATTATCGGTGGTACCCAGAAGGGAGGGAGGGTCCATTGATCCAGACCCACCTCCAATAGCTCTCACTTTTTTTTCAATTGACTGTAATCCTATGTATATATTATACGCAAAATTTAATTATTTGTTACTTTTAATTTATTTCATTAGTTAATGATAATTTTTTATTCAATAGTTTATTTGATATGACAATCAACAAAATCAAAGGAATATGTATATGTTTAACAGTGTATTTCGATTCCCCCCTCCCTTGAAAAATTCTCGTGTGCGCCACTGAACAATATTTTTTATGATTATAATAAAAATAATCTATCACAACGATTATAATTAATCTTAATAATAAAAACATTTGCACACACACACTTATATTTTATACTAACCTTCAAAGATCATTTATGTGTTTATAGTAAGTTGATAGATATTCTTGCAAATGCAAAACGATTTTCACACACACAATACGTACATCCGAAGGAATAATACTTCTCTGCTTCGGTTGAATTTGAATACAAGTGATTCCTATATAATATTTAGGAGCATTCTTTTATTAAAAATATCCCATTTCAGAGAAATATTTGTCGAGTAAATCATCCTTTCTCAAAGTGCCCTCTTATCCTTAGAGAATATTATATAATAGCACGCTCCACAAAAATTTTGTAAAGCACTGCTCTAAATTTTGAATAAATTACTGGAACGAATGCCAACTATGCATCCCAAGGGTATGGAAATAGATAGTTCTGTTTCGAAAATCGTATTTGAATCGTAAAATAACAAAGAACATTTCATTGCAATTCTGGATCCTTAGAAATTAAAGAAACTCCTATAAAACTTATTTGTAACTGAGCAAAAGCATTTAAAATCATTTTATAGAACATATCAATAATTTGAAATATTTTGTTCTATAATTTTGATTGTTGATCATTGCAGATTGGAAAAACATGTAATTAAACATTTTTCGATTGATTTTAAGTACACAATAATGAGTTTAAAGTTATCTAAGTTCATTTTAACATTATAGGATTACATTCAAACTAACTCATGCTTTCTGATTATTTACGAGGCCTTAAAAGTAAAATTTTAAATTCAAATAGAAAATCTCTTTATTGTTTTAATTTGTATATTATATCAACAATTATTTTTTAATTTGCACTTTGGATGGAAATATATTTAATAGTTTACTTGGTATGTAAATATTATTTTTTTTGTTGAAAATATGATATTTTCTCACATAAGTTTTATTTAACAGAGAAACTATAAAGATTTTATTGAAATCAATATATACAATAAAAAGAATAATAGCAATAACAAAAATAGAAATTTTAATGAGTACTAAATTAATTTTAAAAAAACAAGGAATCCCTTATACTCAATATTTGTTACCTTTAAGAAATTGTTCCATTCTTTAAATTATGTAAATATTTCTTTTATCAATAGTTTTAGCAGTCCAAATTTAAGTTAAAGAATTTCAGCAAAGAAAATATTTAAGAACCCTTAGACTACGTTCAATTCTTTTTTCAAAAGATAAATCTCTCTTTTCTTTTGTGGAAAAATATTTCCTTTTTCCTTAAGTTTTAACTTTTACTTCCGAAATATTGGACATTTTATCCGTCCAAGAAGTTGAAAAACACATCAGAAATATTCCCTTTAGTTCAATGTTGAACAAATGCTGATTTTTTTAAATAAAGATTTCTGCATGGACATTTCCTGAAAAAAAGAAGTTGAGATTAAATTTAAAAACAAATTATTTTGTCTATTAAATGGTGCAGTTTCTTCTTTTGCCATTCTATATAATATATAGGGAGAATTATCCCAAAACAGTTTAGGATGTCGTATTTAATAACTTTATAAATGATTAGCAAGTGGTGATAAACAAAATTATGTGAATATTGTTCTTAAAATAAAAGTAGGTATATGTAAAGTTTTTTTTTTTATAAAAATTATTTATAAGGAGATTTAAAATACATTTCTCATTAAATCATAAAAAATTTTCTAGTAAAAAATGAAATTTGTTGCAGTAGCCAGGATGGACTTCTTACACAATATATGGGAAAACGCCTATCTCAACCTCCACAATTTAGGAATAGAACGGAAGAAGAGGGATATATTCTCTAGCACCCGTAAATTCTGCTGCAACCACCCATAAGGCTTTCGAACCCACTGGTTTAACGTGCACGTACTTTGAGGGTATTTGGTGGCATCGAAACCAGGCCTTTTGGTCTGGAGTCCGATGCTCTAACCACTAGGCTACCCACGGACAATGAAATCTTATAATCTTAAGTATTTATATAGCATTACGTTTCAGACAACATCTGCGATGAAATTGTTTACGATGACCATACATATTACAGACAAAATATGATTATCAAATTTTATTCTTTAAAAATAATTATGCTTTCAGTATGTGCTAATTGTATCGAATGCACTCATAATGCTTAAGAACAACATAAAATTCCGGTTTTAAAAAAGCATTCATATAAATATTTTTCTTATATTATTTAAAAAAATATATCAATAAAACTGTTTATTAGTACATGGTAGGTGGCTGCGGTGGTCTAGCAGTTGCAGTCATGCACTCGAGGTTGGCGTGTCACGAGTTCGAGCTATAGTGCCTCTGGAGCCCCAGAGTGAAAAGCGTCTGATAGACATTAATTATGTTGTGGCCCAATGTCCTCCAGTTCGGAGTGGGGGTGCATCTCAGACATCTACTTCGTCATTTAGCCTTGGTTCAAAATAACGAGATCGGTCCTCAATAGCCCACGTGTTGCTTTGCAGCGCAAAGTTAATAAAACAGTCACACCAGTGCATAGAAATAGTTTACATGTATTAAAAAATTAACTATTACAAATAAAAATATTTAAAAACTCTACTATTTGGAACTTAACTTGTTTAATTAAATATTTGAATTTAATAGAAGATGTAAACTAAATTATCTCAAATAAAAGTTGAAGAATGAAGTACCATTAGAAAACAAGAGTTGAGGTCTTTATCAGTATAAAAAAGGTCACAATATTTTAATATCAGATTAAGAAGTCAAACTGCCAAAAATTTTAACGAAATAAAATCTCTCCCCATGTCGTTCATCACTCGGCATAAAACACATTAGTTCCTAGTTCAATAAATAGCTTTTGAGCCAGAAAGAAACCCAATCTCAATAAAGACAAACGCTTTCAATCGTATTGAAACTTTAATCTTAGTTGCGAAACTTTCTTGGAGGCAAACATAGACGGAAAGAGATATACCTTGTAATGAAACAAGGTTACTAGAATACAGTGGGCTTATCGGCACGAGAATTTGTTAGTCTGGGGGGAGTGAGAAAAATTGCTCTTGTTACAAATCGAAAGGTCTTTCTGGCACAATGCCTGGAAGAATACTGGCACCTCTCCAGAGGAATTAGTCCCCCCAAGCTATGGTTCATTCTGGTAAGGAAATAGGTAATGTCACGTGATTTGGCACAGTGGACACCGTAAAATAAATAACTTTTTGCTCACATTTAGATATAAGAAGTAGAAAAATAAAATGCTTGCTTAATAAGGTGGATTGCAATTTTTTCCCTAGAAGTTTCACTGCTAATGAAGACAAATCAATATGAACTACCACTGCTTTTTTTTCATTTTGACGTTAGGTGATTTAGAAAAAGAATGAGTTAATAGTGTCGTCGAAATTTTTCCAAACGAAGTAAATCACGCATTTATTCAATTAGGTTGTTCGAAGTTTTATGAAAATATCGCATATTCCAAAGTCTCAGAAAGAATTTTTTAACTTTTCTAAAGAATTATGATTTGTTTAGTATGCATTTTTCATAAATGAACTTTTTAAAACTAAACATTTATGATTTTCTGTATGTTTATCCATATTTACTCTCTTTAGAATTAAAAAAAATTTTTTTTGCAATTTTTGCTGAGAAAATATTTAAATGTTTTTAAACAATCAAAACTAAAACCTAAAAGCAACTCCTTTTAAAAACAATTTAATAAATGAAAACGATTTTTTAAAACTTATTTCAACTTCCAAATTTCAAGTTATAATGTATTCAAAAAGCACGACACACTGTTATCTGAAAATAGCTCAATTTCCATTAAAAACTATTATAATTTTCAAAAATACATAATTTTCAGAAACAAATTAAAAATTTTAGATGTTGATCCTTTTTGAAAATTAAAAAGAGTAAATGACTAACTTTTTGAAAGATAGTTAATATATTAATAGAAAAAATTATGTAATACTTATTTGTGACAAGCAGCAGCCGGATGCCAAACATTTTTGAATAAAGAGTTTAATATGATATTTAATTTTACAATGGCAAACACCAAAGGACATTAGAACTATAATAAAGACAGTTACAGAAACTACCTTATTTAGCATTACAGCAAAAAATAGGGACACATGTTCAACATAATGTTCACGGACTGACAGCAACCGTTCAACTGAAAGTTTCTCCAATTGTCTACTAGAGGTCACTGTTCACATATTTTTTTGTTACACATTTCATATTACGAATGAATTTTTATTGCATTTTCGTTATATTTTTTATGTTAATAGACTAATTTTTAAACGAAACACAGTGACAATCGCTTAACATGAAACTGTTGGTACTGAAATATATTTTCGTGTTAAGGGATATTGCAATATATATATTGCAATATACTTGGGGATCCATAAAGCATTGCTTAACCCTAATTTCGTTTGTCTTAATTCAGCGACAGCTTTAGAAATCATAATAGGTCTCCATTTTATTCAATATATTCTTTTGGTTTCTTCCATTTTAAAACTTCTACATCTGTTTCCTGTTGTGCATATTTTTGTTCAAATCTAGTGCAATATTCATTTACATCATTTATTTTCTATTTATGTTTTTTAGAATCCGGTTTCTATCTTTTAGCTTTGTGGGTAGTATAATTTTGTCTTATTATTTTATATTCCATTTTATTATACTATATATATATATATATATATATATATATATATATATATATATATATTAAAAATTAAGTTTACTAGAGTACATTTTGTTTAAATAAATATTTATATGTGCATGTATTTAATAAAAATCAATGAAACGAAAATCTTTTCAAGACCTTCATGAAAATCAACAAAATTTTTTTTTTGAAAAACAAATCATTGAGTTTTTGGATAATAATGTGATATTTTTTTTTCGCATTGTCTTTTTTAGCATTAAAATGTTTGATATCGTCCATTTTGTTATTCCTTTCACCATTGGAATGTGCATCTGTATAACTGAGCATACTTTTCATGATGTTCCTCATTTTAGAATGGCGTAATAACAGGAACTGAGTATTCATTTTATTTTCTTCTTTTGAATCTGCAATTGCATCAATGATATTTTTTTGAAATTTGAGCAAAATCTAAAAGGGTTCGTGTCACAGGCTATTCAGAGGGTATTTCAAAGCCAAGTTAGCCTCCTCTCTACGAAACACGTGAAACCAACTCTATTTCGGTTCACACCTCTCTTAAACTTACCTCCATTGCTGGTGGTTTCTGCATTTGTTCATTCTCAGAAGAGAAAGTTTTTCGTGTTAAGAGAAAAAAAAATACTTGAGAATACATAGTAGTCGGGACCGTTGTATTGTTTCGTGTTAACCGATATTTCGTCTTAAGCCTTTTTACGCTAAACATATTTCAATGTACATAAAATTTTAAATTAAAATTTAAAAAAAACAACTCAACAATTGTTTTTAAGTTTAGACACACCTTAGCTTCTTCAGTTGTAATAGGAAATGAAAATAAATTTTCTGAGAAAAATTGTTTCCCAAGTAAAAAAATTTATGCTCAGCATTTTTTTTTTGACTTATCAATATTAACTCTATTTTCATCCTAAATCAAGTAGCTTTAAGTTTATTTTCATTTAAATTATAACCAATAAAACAAAAAGAACAAAGGGAAATAGCTTATCCGTAATAAATTATGAGACGAAATCTTTTTACGTTATTTTTGTTTTTTTACTATCCATTTAAAAAAAAATCATCAAATAGAAGATAACAAATATATTTTATTCTAGGAATTTATTAAATGTCATAAGATATATTGTAAATCCATATAGAAAGGATTATTTTTCTCGTCGCTGTCACATTTAACCATCACCTCTCTGAGCTGCGCCAATAAATCACACTTATCTGAAATTAAACCATCTTCCCTAATTGCAAAAAGACCTAAACGGCGGTAATTCCTTCCAAAGCGAAACCTTTCTGGTCAAAAACAATTGCACCTCAGAGAACAAAAGGCGTTTCTTCTGTAAACCAATTTATTGTCCAGAATGTATCGTTATCTTTTTCCAACTACGGAAAAAGAAAGAGGTTTTAAGATACCCTTTCCCCCTCTCGCCATAGTGTCCTAGAAATAAGAAAATCTGGAACCAACAGCTGGGTTTCTCATGACAATGGCTCTTTCCTGTCTGTTGGCTGATTGGTATTATTGCTTCTTACAAAGAACTTTTTCATGGTGGACCAAGTTTTTTTCTTACTTGCAGCGTTTTCTTATGAGTGACACCAATCATATGTGGACTATTGTCCACATTTGCTTCCCGCCCGGATGTGTATTTGTTAGGGTGTCCAATTGTTCATCTAAAGCAGTCAGCGAAAGCTGCGTCTTGTATTGTTCCAATTATGTACCATACAAAATAAAATGTGTATGAATGAAGAGAAACCCGAAAAAAAAAACTTATTTTGTCATTCATATCAAGCTGGTTCATTTCATGCAAACGACTATAAAAGGTACTCCTATTCATGCAAGTTTAGTTGAAAATTCTTGAAATAAAGAACTTATGTTCCAGTAGCAAATAATAAAATGCATTATTTTTGGTAGAAAGTATGAAAATGCACATGCTTATACAAATTCATAAATGAAGAATCTAGTTGATACTCATAATATCAAACTTGAATTATGAAGAATAATAACACTGATATATAAAAATAGGAAACAGTTTAAAAATGCATGTAAGAATAAAATAAATCTATGACTTATTTAAAAAATCAAGTAATGCTTTCCAGGTATAATATAATATAGCATGCATGCAAGTATATATATATATATATATATATATAGATAGATAGACAACACTATGTTAATGCTTAAAATTTCATCAAAATATTTGATAAAGTGGTTCAAATACCTTGACATTCCGTTAATTTTTAAAAATTATTTTTAATAATTTTTAAATTAAGCAGTGCTAAGAGTTCTCATGACGAAAGAAATAATCAATTAATGGTATATCCTTTGAAATCATGCAAATTAAATATATTAGAACTCTTTAAGTGCTTCATCCAAAAGAATTGACTACATTTTTTCATTATATTCAGTATTAATAATATAAAAATTGTTTAGTTGTGGAAATTAATTAAGAAAATTACACACACATGCTGCTTGAGTAATTAAAAATTACAACTTTTAAATTATCAGAAATTTGGCTGAGAAATTAGGAAGAAAGATGCGATTAATAAATATTTTTATGTATGAAAACAGTAAGTTTAGCTGAAACGATATTTTTGAAAAACAATTTTCATTTCAGTATCAAATTGAAAAAAAAAATAGTGCTTTAAAAAAGTTTATTTGTACGATCAAGGGTACTTTACTTAATGGAGGCTAAAAGTAAAAAAAAAAAGTTGATTCTTTTTTTTTTCAATGACTGTATAATCTCCTAATCAATATATTTTTAGTACTTAAAGCTGTTTCTGAAAACATGATAGTTATTTGAAAATAACTAATGTGCTCTCAGCATAATGTCAGATATATAAGATACTTTGATTTTATAGCTGAAAAATGTGGAAGCACTTTTTAACAAATGCTTTTTATTTTCTTTGTTTGGATTATGTAAATGTATAATTTATCAGGAAATGTTTCTCTATATGACAGGACTTTTGAAAACTTAGAAAATATCTTCTTTAATTAAAAAATATATTAATGAAAAATGACACCACATGTTATTCAGCACTTTTGTCTAAAATATAGCTTCTTATAAGCCATGAAAAAATATTTTTGATGCAGTATAAAAAATTATACATTTTTTAAAAAAAGGTCTGTTTAAATTTTCTTTAAACATTCTTTTTTAAACATGGTGCACAGTATTAAACCTTGAGATAAAATTCCTTATTAATAAATATAATAAACGTTTAAAAATTTGATAAAATTCATGAATTTTTTAAAAATTAAATAATTTAATTTGTTTAATTTAGCACATGTTGGCATCAGCATAGATAATACTTTTGTACAATATAATTCTAAAATTTGTGTAGTGTTTATTGAAATTTATTTGTATTCTTGTATTAACTAGACAAAAATTTATTGCGATATTTTGAAACTTGACAATTTTTCATATTAACACAAACAATTAAGCGAAAATTAGCTAACTTCTTAATTTTTCTTAATTATGACAAAGCACTGACGTCAAACGGATTTTATGCACTATACGAATATACGAATTAAGTTTTGTCTCCACTTCGAAGTTGACCATTAAGTTGGCTATCTATCCACTGCACTTATTCAATTAACTTGTCATTTTTCTCCGGAAATCTAATTACTTCCTGAACAAATTAGTTTCTTGCCACGAAAGTTAAAGTCGTGACTTCTCAGAAGTTTTAAGTTACGTTCTAGCATTTTCTCAATTTCCATATTTTAAGCGATATTCAGAAAACTTTGTCTCAAGAAGTTGGACTCGAAGTTAAATTTATTTCGGCATATTTCATAATATTAGTTGAAGTTTGTTTTAATCTAATATTTGTTTGCTTAAAATTAAAAAAAAAAGAAATGCAAAATGATGACTATTATTTCTCTGTATATACATATATATCTATATAATGAGGACTATAAACTACATATTAATATTTATGATAAAAGAGATGATTTTAATTTTAACATTTTTAAAGTACCATACTGGAATTCGAATTTATTTATATCTATGTATAGAAATATTGTAATAATGTATTAGTTGGTGTGATATATCTAACATATATTTAAATTTTAATAAATTTATTAAACAATATGTTGAACATGGATACCCTGCTAATTTTCTTTACAGTTATATTTCTAATAGTTCTCAATGAAATGACAATATCTAATAACAATAGCATTTTAATTAGTTGCACAGTTAATCGATAGATGGCGCCACATGCTAAATATAGTAATAAAAATATATATTTATTTAAAATTAATTGCATATGTCTGGGATGTACTTTTATTTTCTAGAAATTTTAAAACATAATTTAGAGTTCTTAAATGTATATACATAGACTTAATGTTATTTTATCATAATTTACTAATTTTATGCGTTACTGATATACTCCTGTCTATTGCGTGGGAAAAATGGTTATTGCTGCCCTCATGTAGTAAGTTTTTTCATCTAATTTTTCTAGCATTGATTTTAACATATGCTAGTAATTATTATAGGCTATAATTTTATCGTTTTATATTAATAGATTGTTGTTTTATTTATTATGGATAAACTTCTCTTGATATTCGTTACTTTCCCTATGGCCAGAGTATTGGCAAATACAGGTGAAGGTTGGCTAGCCGCAAAATTTTGTTTAAACCTGCAATCCTGGTTCCTAAGGCCAGCAGTTTCTATAGTTCTACTGTGGCTAATACTTTTCACTATCTTGACGAGTTATCTTAGGTTATTTTATGTATATATATATATATCCCATTTCACTGTCTTCCAAGACAAAACAAATATATTCATATAGATGACTGCTTCTATATTATTACTTCATGTATATGAAAATGTTTGGTAAATTCTTGAATTTTTGTTTGCTTATTAAATGTATATTTTTTATGCTAATTCTTCATTTGTGCAATAGTCTTTGTTTACAGTTACATTTTTTAATAGAGAAATATTTAACTACGCATTCAAATTTAAGGCTTCAGTCTTTTTCAATCATGTTTTCTTTTCAATGATTTTTTATTGGACTATGTATAAATTTTCTGCTGAACGTGAAGGTTGGGAACCTATAAATTAAGCTTAACCCTAATTTACTATCCTAAGTCAGTGGCAGCTTTAGAAAACATAGTAGTTTTCCATTTGGGTCCATCGACTTTTTAAATGTATCTTGGTTTGTTGTTCTTGGTTTTCGACTTCAGAATTTCACCTTTCTCTGTTATGAAGGTTAATAATTTGACCATCATTTCATACATTTAAATCTATATATATAAATATTTACATATTTATAACTATCTGTATCCCTATCTCTCTATATGTATCTATATCTATCTGTATTTCTATCCCTCTATATGTTTCTATATCTCTCTGTATCTCTATCTCTCTGTATCTATCTGTATCTACATCTCTATCAATCTATATACCTCTATCTACCTATCCCTTTCCATTTATATATATTTATATATTATTAAAATACTCTCTATTTGTGAAATTTTCTATAAGATCATTGAAAAACTATCAAAGTCGGGAAGGAAACATTAGTTATTCAAAAAGCTCTTTTTACATTTTAATACTTAGAGGAAACAGTCATTTAAATTATTTTTAATTTAATTGCAAATAATGAAATTTAATTAACACCCTTATTAAAAAAATTGAGGAAATATTTCAAAGATTTGTTGATTTTACTGAATTTTAAACAACTCTTAAGAACTCCTTTAAACTGTAAATGAATTTCAAATATATTTCTGCAATATTCTTCAAAAAGTAATAACTATCTAGGGATTTATCATCATTTATTTTTGTGATAAAATTGCTAGAATACAAAAACAAAAATGTCGCACTCTTTAATACACTTCACCAACTTAAATTTCATGCGGGTGAATAGTATTATTTTGTCTATAAGTACGGAGAATCTGAAATTCTTAGAATCACAGTCAGTAGAAAGGAAGAAAGCTTCTATAGAATTCTTTAAACTATGAAGGAAACTGTATATATTTGGATCATCGTAGTTGATTCTTTTTGAATTAATCAAAAAAGGCTTTACTCTGATCCTTTCTTAGAAACCACAAAATATTTTAGATTTGTTTAAGAATTCAATTCCTTATAATATATTACATATGATATAACAGTACAGAAATCAAACTGAACGAAACTTTTCTACCACTGGATTAGAAGACAATGTATTTCGGAAGAATGCAATGTGATTTTAAAATTAATGATATTACTAAATAAAATTTTTTTATGTACTATAAATATATTTTCATACTAAAACCAAAACATAATTTATTTGTTTTCATATCAGTACTTGAAAAGTATAGTATGATGTAAGAATTTCTTTCGTATGGATGCGTTGGCAACGGTTGTATTCGAACATTCTGATTTACAAATCTCAATTTATTCAGTGAATTTCGGTTTGAAATTTTAAAGTATTGGTCAAAAAAAATTTTAAACAAATTTTAAAAATGAAATATAGTTTTTTTAAAAAAAAAAATAGAATGATGAAGAATATAATTGTATTGAAAAAAAATTTCTTGGAGGTTGATGACTGTAAATACATTGATTCTTTTACGATAACTTGTGTGTGTTACGAAAAAATATTAAGTGAACACCAGATAAAAGTAAGAATAATGAAAAACGTTGTATCAATAAAGGTTTTTCTATGTTTTCAACATTCGTTAAATAATTACTATTTAATTGTAAGTTTAAATTATGAGTTGTAATTTTTTTTCTCAAATTATACAACCTAAAAGAGGAATAATATTTTTTTCAACCAGAATTTCCATAAATTATGCAGGGTTTTTTAATTTATTTTTCAAATTACAAATGACTTATTTTAATATCTTAGAATTTAAGCTTATTTCAATAAAATTAAAAAACAAGACATTAATATCTACATAATAAAACTGATAAGAGAAAATTTCGATCATTCAATAAATAATATCCTGGGAATATTTTACACCTATATTATTATATAATTTTCAGTGCACGGATAAGAAATGAACTTATAAAGAAAGAAAGTGAAAATTTCAGAATTTTGAATTCTTGAACATGTTTTTTTTACTTTGTTTATGTTAAGAATTTAGTAAAATAAAATACTTTGAATGTACATTAGTGTAACAATCTCATTTGAAGCAAATAATCTCTTGTTAAATTTTTAATTTTAGTTACATAAATGTCCAAAATTAAGGACAAAACTTGATTTTCGATACAATTTTAAATTGCTACCAATAAAGTTGCATTTTTATTTTATATATTTTAAAGAACGGTTAGAACAATATCAATCTTTTGTTTAGGAAAGTAAGTTGCTTTTCTAGTGGTAGTTTTTGCAAATAGGTCTACTGGATTGAGACTGTTTAAGCATATGGGATTTTTGCTTACAGTTTTGTAAATATTGCATTAAAACTAGTAAGTTAGTCTGTTTAATGCAATATTTACTCATAATCGCTTATAAAATTTCCTTGAGATGGATATAAGTTGGCAGACTTGAAGCTAGCCAGTCTCAAGTGGAGGTGGTTTGATGTTTACAAATGGCACCGAAAGTGGTCTTCCGACAGTCGAATAAATTCCAAACAAATTGTACAGTCACCCGGAAGGTCAGCCTAGGCCACCACAAAACAACGACACCTACACATGATCTCTATTTGACACTAAGGGCGTGACGACATAGGCGGACAATGGCTCCTTAGGTTGTTCATGATCTTACTGTTGTGTCTGGAAGAAGGATTTCCAAGGAAACAATCTACAGCAGTCTTGCAGAGACTGGCCTTTACACCCGGCGTCTAGTATGGCGCGTCCCTTTAAATGGATCCAACAGGAACGATCAGAAATTGTGGAGCTGAAAACATCAGTCGTGGACACTACAAGAATAGGGGCGAGTTCTTTTCAGTGATTAGTCGAAGTGTACCAAAGTGATTTGCGTTAAATCTTTACCTGGAGAGAAAATGGAGCTCGCTTTCATCCCTCCTACGTAACAGAAATCAACTTATTCGGGGGCAAAAGAATCCTTGTCTGGAGCGGCATAAATTTGGGCAGTCGTACAGCACTGCACGTCTTCAATGCGGGTGCTGTCAACTTTACAGAGCTATAGGGATGAGGTCCTTGAAATCCATTTGAGGTTGCTCCAGGGTGATTTAGGCCCGGAATACATTTCTATGAACGATAACGAGCTGCCACACAGAGCTTACATTGCTGATGAATTTCTTGAGGATATTCACAGTATGGATTGGATCTCGAAGTCTCCGGATTTGAATCCTATTGAAGATGTTTGGGATGAAGTAATAAAAGCAATTTCGCAACCTAATATCTCCTTCCTAGAACCCCATCAGTTAAAAGTCACGCTTTTGGACGAATTGGGTTTGTTGCCGCAAATATTTATTGACACCCTCATAAACAGTATGATGTCTCGTTGTGTTGCTCGTATAGCAATGCGCTGTGGCCATAGTCCAAATATAATACAGATTTTTTCTGAAATAAATAATCTATCTCTGATTCATGATTTCGCACTTTTTGATTTGCCTTGCACCTTAATTCCCAATTTAATTCTTTTCCATATTGTTAAGTACCACATTGCTCCGCACATTTAAATATGTCTGTGCCAAATTTCGTAACAACGCAGTAAAATAGTTCACCAGTTTTAACAGATTTTATGTTTGTGAACTTAATTTTGGACACGAGTGTTGTTTACTTTTTTCATGGGTTTAATTTCTAATCATTTAATTGCGAATCAATAGATTAGATGTGTATCCGATATTAATTTAAGAATCCTTAATGCTTTTATAATTACTATGCAAATAAATCGTTTCTGTAAGACCGATTTTTCAACAATTAGTATCAGAGAAATTAGTGAAATACTATAATATTATTGCATTGCATTTCCACTAATAGTAAAATAATCGATCTATATTTACCGCTTATTGGGTACTGCACATAATTATTCAATGAAAAAATTTATAATGCTTAGTAAACCTGTTTTAAATTATAGATTAATTTCCGATATTTAACTCAATATTTAACTCAGCGAGATATTTCATTTAGTTTAATTTAATCCCCTGTCCTGTCCTTTAATCTGCTAAGTGTAATGTTTCAGACCTTTTTTTTTCTATTTCAAGTGCATAAAACTATGAAAAATCAATCGGCAGTAAAGGAGGACACAAGTTGAATAATCGTAAAAAAGTTGTACATTATCAAAGAGAATTTTCCTCACTAATACGTAGATTAAAAAATTATTATTTGAGGATTTAAAAAGTAAACAATTTTCTGTAATATAATAAAAAAGAAGGGGAGAATTTAATGATAATTTGTGTCTCATTATATTTCATTTAAAGATATGTATAATTAATTTAAATTGATGCAACATTGAGTGTGTGAAATTATAAATATTAAAAAAAATTAATTAGACTTCTTAAATGGGACTTAAATGGCCTTTTTTAAATTGATAGAAAAGAATTATGAACTCTAATAATATGCATTAATTTGTTACTTTATTTAAATACATTTTTGCATAGGATGATTTTATGCCTAACAGGTACTTAAATTAATTTTCAATTTTAAATCAATTTTAAATATATATATATAACATGCATTCCTTTTCAACTGTAACATTTAAAAAAGTATTCATTCTAGCTTTATGATGATGATACAATTAAGATCAAAATTATATTTTAACAACAGATTTCTATTAAATATATGAGACTTCATTAAAGCATTTTTAAAAAGTGATACGTTATTTTTTCATAGAAAACATTTGATCATAATTTCACAAATTATTGAACAAACTATGATTTATATTGTAAAGTTTTCTTTTTAGGAATAAGAATTACAAAAAGATTGTGCATGCATAACTAGTTCAATTTAAAATATAGAAAAACAAATAAGGGGATTACATTCCCTTCCATAATCCCAAGAGAAATATATTAAGAAATTAAACATATAAATATTTCTCTTGTATAATTATTTTTATAAATTGTAAATATTAACGATTTTATAAAGTTTTATTTTTTCACTACCTTTTTATGTTATATATGTAGTAAAAAATAACAGAGATTTTGCAAATTTTCAAATATTTATACTTACATTATGGAAGTTTTATTTAAATTAATATAACGTTCTTAAATAAAAAAAATTAATAAATCAGCAAATTTTAATTATATGATTAATATTTTCAAGTATTACTGCATTCTCTTATGTCATACACAAAAGAAATTATATATGTATATGTGTAGGAGAAAAGCTATTTAACCGTTCACTCACACACGTCAACCCGTTGGTGTGGTGTGGTAGTTAAGAGAGGGAGTGCCAGCTCAGGTGTCGTCCTCCTCACTTGACCATGCTTCAAAATAACGAGGTCCGTCGCCAAAAACCCTCGAATAGCTGAAAAGTGCGATGTAAATATTCACTCACTCACTCACACACTAATCAAGATATCTCTTGAATTATTAGACCTACAGATTCCATGTACAGCATGCACACAAAAAAATCCCTTTTTTGAACTATTACTCCCACAGTCTTGAAGGGTGGTAGGCATTTTTATTTTTTGATAGCGATGTGCTAAGAACGAGTTTTGTGGAAATTTATTCCCAAGGACGCGGGGGTGTAATATTGGGGTGTCAAACTCAAAGACTAACTTGGGCCAAGCAAACAAGGTTTAACTTAAGGTGGGCTGCAAAAAAATCAATATTCCTAGAATGGAGGGTTTTTATTTCGAATCATATATTATAATAAACAAAAAGATAAGAACAATTTAATGTTTACATCCTGACAATGACATCTACATCTCTTTTCTGCTACTAATCTTCCTACTTTGAGGGAATTTTTATTCGTAGTGATTACTTTTGAAACTAACCCAAGGTGAGTGTCATTAATAATATTTCTAAAATGAGAGTTATTTCCTTTCATAACCGAAAATAACTGCTTCTAACGATGATAATAATTTCATAAGCGAACTTTTGAGCATTTGCTTACCTGACTGATAGATATTTGTTCAATTCAGCCACATCCACTTCAATGAATTTTGCTTTCAAATTTTAGTCGCACTGAATTTCGATCACCTCTACTACATATGACAGGGTATAGAGTTTATATTTATGGGGAAAGTTGAAGAAAACAAACAAAATTTGTCTTCGAAATAAGTAAAATCTTTAAGTCTTATTTCAAATCCAGTTCTGATATTTTAAATTTTTCCTGCGTATTTTTGATACGTTGCAGCACCTTCTAAACTTGATTTGTTCATTTTGCACGACGAGAAGTACTTTAAATCTTCATTTTCAATTGCTTTTCCCAACGAACTAACTTACATGTGAATGCTTTTATTATGTCAAACATGTTTGTAATAATTTGATCTTTTCCTTACAACGTTAAACTTACATCGGTTAAGTGTTTGGTTTCATCAATCATGAAAGATTAATCTTGTAACCATATTGGATGATAAAAAAAACTTGTGTCTTGGTTTTTGGTATTTAAAACTGACATATTTCTTCCTTGAAATCCTAGAATTGTTTGAGAATTATGGAGCAAGTTAACCAACTGCACTTGGAGCAAGTGTTCAAATAAATAAGCGTGATATTAATTAAGCAATAGTCCAATATAACCTATGTGTCTCATTTCCCGAGAACAAAATATTTTCTGTTACGTGCACAAATCCATACTAAAGTTGGAGAATAGAGACTCATATTATTGCATACTGAATAGATAAAATTTACGCAATTCACACACACACACACACACACACACACACACACACACACACACACACACACACACACACACACACACACACACACACACACACACACACACACACACACACACACACACACACACACACACACACACACAGTTGTTGTTTTCATAGATAAATACTGTTAATAATTGTACCGGATATCTTATTAATAATCTATATTTTAAACTTTTCGTGCAACAGCAAATTACTGTTAATTATTTAGCAACTCAACATTTAATCCTCTTTTTTTAAAGCATTTTTTGTTTGTTTTTAGATTATTTCAATATTATTAATCTATCAAAAAATCAGTAGCCTAACTTTGGATATACTTTAGTTATCATTTATGCTTGGATACCATATTTACCTAATTGTGGTATATATATATATTGTGAGACGTTTTTCATTAGCTTGAAATATTCAATAAATTGTAAATATATTTGAGGGTTTTAAAGTTCTAAACCACTTACATCAAGGTCAAAATTATTTAATAAATAATACAGGTACAGTTAATACAATCCTAAAAATGCTCCAGCAATATTTGGATTCTCCTTTGCACGAACGAATTCTCAAAGTATAAAATACATTTGATCCACAAGTTTTCTTCCTTGCAGAAAGCGTGAATTTAATCCTTGATCTAATCTCCACTATTTAATATCCTTCTGACTTAAGCTAGACATCTGCTAGACATTCTTGTGAATCACATTAAATTCACCGAGGCGCATAGGTAGAATATTTAATAGTGTTCAAGAGAATGCGCAAAAGCGGAGCTGCAAACATAAAGGTACATTCTAATGAAATATAAGAATTGAAAATAATAAAGCTGACAAGGATTGTCCTAAAGGAATTACTTGTGTATATCCTATCTGTAATACTGTTTGAATATTTATAATGTATTTGCTAAATGGCTTTAATTCCTGACATTCCTTTGTTTAACTTACGTGCAAAGCTTAACAGAATATTTCAAAATCCTCTGAGAGCAACAATTTTTTAATTAAAGTGGTGGTGATTTTAGGCAGCTCGGAATTCAGAAAAAGAGATGTGTGACTGCAGATTGCAAAATATGTTTGTGTAAAAAAAATTGATTGTTAAAAAAATTTCTAAGCGTTTGACTTTCATAAAAATATTGAAGAACTGCTTTTAATAAGAATTTCAAAAGAGCAAAATGTCTAAGCTAGCTTAACTGAGTAAAAGGTGAGAATAGTTTAAAATGAATTACGATTTTCACGTAGAAAATTTTCTCGCATGAGCAAGGAAAATTATTTGAAAATAACCTAAAAAACAAAAAATGGAGGAATAGATGATAGATTATAAATTTTTAAATTGAATAATGTTAGCCTTAAAATATTTAAATGTCTCCAAATATTATATATGTAAAGTTTAAAAAGCGTGCCCAAACTCGTTTTAATAGAAATTGATAAAATTTTACTATTTTTAGAGTTGACATTATGAAAATTTGACTTCCTTCAAAAGATGACTGTTGCAGCTTATTAACTATACGAGGATGCTTGGAAATAAATACCATTTTGAAAAAGTTAGCGAAAAAAGTCCTTTTTTAAAACAAAATTTATTTTTACATGAAAGAACATATGAAACTATTTTTCTATATATTTACTACCATTATACAGCCATTTTTATATAAGAAAACCAATTTGTCTAAATTCTCTTTAAAGTAAAATGCAATCAGTGAGTAGTTTTTGAATTCTGTGGAAACTTATTGCCAAAAACAATCTTGTTGTGAACTGTCTGTTTTCATGAATTTTTTCAGCCTAACCATCATTAACAGCAGAAGGCTGCTCACTCCATGGTTTGTCATGAACATTGGTTCATCTACTATTGAACTGTCGAACCCACTTTCTCACCATTCCTTTATTCATTGAATTTTCACAATAACTCTCTACAAGCTCACGAAGAATTTTAATTGTATTAACTTTTCTTGCATTAAGAAACTGGAAATTTCTGAAACTGTTCACTGATGGCACCTTTCTTTAATGAGGGCATAGTGAGTGAGTGAGTGGGTGAGTAATAGTCGTAAGGTTCAGCGGCTAGAGGGCTTTTGGTGACGGACCTCGTAACTTCGAACTATGATCAAGTGACGAAGACGACACCTGAGCAGGTACTCCCCTCTTCTAATTTCAGCACCACACCAACTGGGGGGACATTTGAGCATCGACAGAAGGAACGTGCATCGCCCCCTACAAAGCGGGTCTTCAGCGCACTAGGGTCGAACTAATGCCACTCCGGCTACGAATCCATTACCTTGGCGACTAGGCTATCGCGGTCACAATTAAAGCATAGAGAAGTTTGTTTCCCGATATGAAAAATGTCTGAACAATGGTGGTAACTGTGTAGAAAAATAGCTTTCGACAGGCATTTTTATGCAAAAATAAATTCTTTTTTGAACAAAGATTTTTAAGGAAGTTTTACCAAAATGATAGTTTCCGGACATCCCTCGAAATTGTGTTAATTCTGCTTAGTCGTGGTTTCAAACTCTGGTGCTACAACAGACTCGCTGTGGAAAATGGCTGATGTATGATAAGTTTTCTGAGGAATGTCCACAGACTAGCGAAGTGTAAGCGATTTGAGAGAAGGGTGCCAGCTCTGCTGTTGATTTTATCGCTTGATCGTTGTTCGAAATTAGGAAGTCTCTGGCCGATGTCCCTCGTGTGATAAATAACATGCCGAAGTGTTATTATATGTGTTACGTTAATAAGCTATAACTACAATGTTTAGTTCTAATGTTTAATCATGTGTTATATTATGTTTAAAATTTTGGCAGTTGATTCTCTTTTTTTAATGATAATAACTCATATTCTCAAACAACTAAAATGAAACTGAATTATATATCTAAAGTTAAATTTGTTTGATTGTCTGTTTGTTAAGAGGACTTGGTATCTCCCCAAAATGACCGAACACCCTTTTTTAAATTTTTATTTACTCTTATTCTTTACATTATTATCTTTCAATTGATATATCAGTTGTGCACGTCGGTAGTTGAAAGTTGGAAAAAACTTAACACATCACTCAATAAGTCCCGGGCCTAGCTAATAAAACAGCAAGTATTCTGCAAAATTGAACTTAATTTATCAAGATACTCCCCTTTAAGAGTGATACATGCACCCCAGCGCTCTTTTTAATACCTTTTTCTTAGAACGATTTGTCTTTGCTCTCAAAATAGGGTTCTACTTCGGCAATCACTTCTTCATTTGAACCAAACCCCTTTTCCTGTAGCATTCTTTAACGATCTTCAAATAGACAGTAGTCACTGGGGGCTAGATCTGGACTGTACGGTTGATAGGAAAGTAATTCGAAGCGCCATTTGTTCAATTTGATCATCGTTTTCATGGACTTGTGGCCCGGAGCATTGTCTTGGTGAAACAGTACTTTTTCTTTTGCATTTAAGGACGTTTTTTCTTTATTTTTTCTTTCAGTTGATCAAATAACGCCATGTAATATTCACTATAAATTGTTTTGCCTTTATCAAGGTAGTCAATAAACAAAATTGCATGCGCAATACGGACGCCATAACCTTGCTAGCTGACGTTTGTTTTTGGTCACTTTGGACGCCTTTCACTGGCTGCTGTCATCTCATAATTTTGGATTCAGGCGTGTAAAAATGAATCCATGTTTCATCCATTGTCACATATCTAAGTAAAAAATCCTGTTTATTATATTATACTTAAACAATTCCAAACAATGTTCTGAATCGTCGATGCGTTGTTGTTTTTGATTGACAGTGAGCAAACGCGCGCGCGGCACCCACTTTGTAAAAAGCTTTCTCATTGACAAATAATCCTGCAAAACAGCACTGCCTTCTGATACCATTAAATTCTCTACTAGCTCACGCAATTTCAATTTACGATCGGCTAAAACGATTCCATGCACTATTTTGATGATTTCTGGAACGACTGCAGAATTTGGGTGACTTAAGCGCTCAATGTGGTTTGTGTCTATACGACCACGTTTTAAGTCAGCATACCATCTCTTAACAGTTGCTTGCGATGGAGCAGAATCCGGATAAAATTTATTAAGCTATCGTTTTGCTTTAACAGTGTTTTCTCCATCAGAAAGTAATGTTTAATTAGCACACGAAATTCCATACAGTTGCCACCAAATATCACTGTAACTTTATAACTAAACAAGTTATTATCTCGAAATTTTGACACGTGCCGTTTCAAAGTAGGCTAGGCTTAGAAAAGTTAGAAGGTCGCGCCATTTATATGTTAGGCCAGGGACTTACTGAGTGATGTGTTAATTTGAAAAATTTAAATTAACAAATTAGGCAATTTTACCACTCTCTCTTTTTAGAATTTTTTTTTAAAAAAAGCATTTGTGCGGATAAAAAAATCTACTTTTAAAAAAAATAAAAAATATAAAAAGAATGTGTAATATATAAAGCAAAATATAACCGAGACATTACAATAATGTATTTTTTTTTCTTTTTGTGAAATGTGTGCATATAAAGCTTTTTAATTAAGGCATTTTATATTAATAATTTCATAATTTTAGTTTTTATTCTTCATATATTTTTATACAAATATAATACTTCAAATATTAAGAAAAAAAAAAAAAAACCTAAAAAACTTTTTTAAACATTTTTTTTTGAATTTTCTTATGCAATTAATAATCTCTAAAACTGATCATTTATAAAAATGCATGGATTGAAAAAGTACGAAATTGCAATGATTTTAAAGAAAAAATATATAACTAATGTCTTAAAAGGGGTATTTTAAATTTGTTTAGGCGTATTATAATTATATTTTCTGAATTATAAACTTTAATGTGGTTTTTGTCAGTTTGTGTTTTTTCGATACATTAGTACATTCGAAATGCTACTCCTTCCACAATTATTTACCAATCACTTCCATTTTTTTACTGTGAGTTATATATAAAGCATGTAACAAAAATTAGGAACCATTTGGCTGTAAACTGAATACTTTTTTAAAAAAAATTAAAATATAGGAGATATTGGCTTTTTCGTTGAACTTTATTATGCATATCAACCTTTTAATCTTTTTTATCCAATTTAATTAAGTTATCATAAAATCAATCCCTAAAGTTATTTAGAACATTTTTAAGAATATTACAAAAACTCCACGTCAAAAAGTTAATAATTACGATAGGAGTAGAATTTAAAATTTTCCAATTTTTCTTCAAACAATTTAAGTTTTTAAAATTGTGTGAATAATATGTAAAAAATTTCATCTCGAATCACTTATTTTCGTTGAAAAATTATATGTAATGATAAAATATAATTTTCAAATACCCAAATAAAAAAAAATGTCCAAAGAGTACCAAGTAAATGCATACTTTTTATTTTCGGTTTATTTCAAAATTTCAGTTTGAACTGTATACAAATTTGCAACTATATGTTTTCACGCCACTACAACTAAGACATCTTTAACATTTAGTTTCAATGAAGTTTTCTACAAAGTAATAATGACATCTAATCCTATTTAATTAGTACGTCATGATGAGAAGCCTTCTTAAGATGCATAGAGAAATGTTTCTACAGCACGTAAGTTCAATTCAAACTTTAATTTGTGTCATTGTGAAACATCCTTTCTTAGTGTCATTTCTTTCTGTTATGAAAGACAATAATTTAGAACAGCTTCTTAAGAATTCAATAAACTTTGTACATAAGGAAGCTTTAAAAGACTTGACTTTGATCATAGATTCAGCACAAATTAAGGTTCTATCAAAGAAGTAAATGACAAGCTAGGAATATTATTGCTATGGCGTATAGTAATTAATTTTTAAGAACTGTAGCTGCCAGCACGCAAGCAGTACTTAAGGAACACTGCAATTATTTAGAAAAGCTTTTCCGAACTAATGCAGTCGCAATTACTGTGAAATGTCGAAATTAACATTTCACGCTTTGTTTGAAGCTATTCCAATTCATTTCAATTTCCTAAGATTCTAAATAACATCTTATAAGTAACATGTTTGAACTAAGAAATATATAAGTAGTTCCTCATAATACTTTATTTTTTAAAATGTGACTGTTAGTTTCCACTATAATTTTGTAGAAAATAAAATGAAAATACGAAACACACACACACACACACACACACACACACACACACACACACACACCACAAAAAAAAACAACACAATATAATGGACAAAAAAATTGGCGCACCAAGAATGAAACGAAATTTTGCATACCTAATGGCTACTTTGATATAAGTAAATGATTAGAAAATTATGATCATTTATTTCAGAGAAAAAGGCAAAAGAAGGGAAGATTTAATACCCTGTTGAACCCCCTTTAGCACGAATGCACGATGCAATACGATCAAACATTGATGTATACAAGTTTTATATGATGTCTTGAGACATTTAGTTCCCTATTTGCTGTAAACTTGCCTCTAGTTCGTACAAACTCGTGGGATGCCCGACTCGCCGTCCCGAATGATCCCAGATATGCTCGATTGGAGACAAATCTGGGGATCGGGCAGGCCTCAGATTTGTAATCGGGTAGTAATAGTGCGGAGACAGTTTTGTCACATCCTTGCCGTGAGCGGCTGAGCATTATGTTGTTCAAAAAGGGCTCCTGGGAGCCGTTTCATAAGTGGCAACACATGTGTTTGCAGGATATCATGGACATACCGCTGGGCTGTCATGGTGCCATGGATCAATACTAAAGATAACCGTGTATTGTAGGCAATGGCACCCCATACCATCACATCAGCTGTGGGAGCTGTGTGTCGCTGTAAAGCAAAGGCAGGATTGAGGCGTTTAACACGGGGTCTCCACACACGAATACAATTGTTATCACTGCTGAGATTGAATCTGGATTCGTTGCTAAAGACGACCTGGTTTCATTCCGCTGCAGTCCCGTTTCCTCGTGCGGGGCACCACTCCAAACGGAGGCATCGATGGGTGGGTGTCAAGGACAGCACACGTAATGGGCACTACGATCCCAAATGTCCTTCAGCCAGGCGCCTTCGTATGGTTCGAAAAGACACAGGGACCCCTAGTGAAGGAGCTACCTGTGCCTAGATGGCGGCTGGTGAAGCAGTTGGCTGTACGCGTGCATTTCTTACGATGTGGCGGTCTTCTCGACGACTGGTCTGTCGAGGGCGTCCTAAGCCTGGCCTTCGTGTAAATGACATTAGTCGGATTTACTGGTCACAACACTTCCTCACAACACAATCAGAGCGACCTAATTGAAGAGCTACTCGCCTAGCTGACCACCCAGCTTCCATCATGCCGTTGATTCTCCCCCTCTCACACTGCGACAGCTTTTCATACTGTCTTCGAAAACGGCGTAATGGCATGTCCACCGCAGCGCTTCCTTTGTAAACGATTCGGCACACTCAAACAAGCTTTGGTTACCTGTTTTATACTCCATGGACAACGACGTTAAATACCTTCTACCGGATATACGTAATGCGCAATCACGCTATATTTCTAATTGTTTGCGTATCTCCCCGACATGTATCTTCATGCCAAGTGTGGCTATGATTCCGCAATTATTTCTTGGTGCGCTAATTTTTTTGTCCATGAGTGTATATATACATATATAATATTTTAATATTTTATTATTTCTCTCTCAGTTTTGAGATTATGGATTATTTTAGCCTGATATATGTGATTTTCATCTTGTATATTTGAAAAATTTGCGTTATAGTTCAATTTGAAGAAACATTTTCTAAGAAATACACTGCTCAAAAAATTAAGGGGGACCACAGGTTTAATGAAATTACTCAAATATATTTTTTTCTGGTTACTAATGTAAAACAAACCATCCATAATCTAAAATCCAGCAGAAAACTGAAAAAGGAAACTTCATATGCTCATCAACGTATATGGGATCAAAAACCAGAAAAAGGAAATAGAAGCAGAAATCGTGATTTCGTTGTAGCTGTTGTTTTTCGTTGTCTTAGTTTTGAAACTCAACCTTTCAGCTGTTCTTTTGAGAAAAGAGAACTGCAAAATGTCAGGATAACGTGATCTACTAGAATCCATAGCTTGGTGTATAATCGGGAGAATTTGAAGCTGGGCAAACACAAATAACTGAAGCAGATACAGTTAAAGTGGCAATAAAGTGTCATTCATGAAACAGGGTATGTTCAATGATTTCCGGGGCAAAAGTTTCCTCAAGTTTTCTACTGCAAGTAATGACCGATATATCCTCTTAACAGCTCGTAGAAACAAAGCACACAATACGACCCGAATTCCAGGACAGTTTCTTTTGGCAGCAGGTCATAGTGTCTCAAGCCAAACGATCCTAAATGGACTTCATTTGAGTTGTCTGTCTGCATGTAGGTCAATGGTGTGCATTTCTTGACAGCAAGACAATGTGCGGCTCGAAGAAAGTGGGTTGCTGAACATCGATATTTGATGCAAAGTGATTTTAGTCAAGTGCTATTTATTGACGAGTCAAAATTCAGTTTAGGGTGTGAAGCATGATGTGCTTTGGTATGTCGAGAAAGTGGCACTTGAAATAACCCAATATTCTTTACGGAAAAATCACATTACAGACAAAATGGTTTTATGGTATGGGTTGGTATCAGCATAAATGGACATACTGACCTACAAATCGTATGGAATAGCAATTTGGTGGCTCAAAGGTATGCAAACGAGATCCTAAGATTCCATGTCGTATCTTACTCGGCAGTCATTGGCGATTTCTTTCTTTTAGTGCAGACTAATGTAAAAAAATAATATAACTCATCTTATGGAGATTTTTCTTGAAGTGGAAAAAATAATGCGTATTAGGGAGTTTTCAGCGTGTTCTCTTGACCTAAATCTTATGCAGCATGCTTGGGAATCATTCAGACGACGCTTTCAGCGAGATCACTGTCTTCACTTACTGTACGGGACATAGACATTGCCCTCCTTGAAGAGTGGAACAGTATTCCCCAATGTCTCCCCGATAATCATATCGCGTCTATGCTAAACAAGTGCGCTAGTCTTAGCAGTTCAGGGGGGACCACTCACCGTATTTAACATCCTATGTCAATTTAAAAAAATCAGTATTTTGTCATTTAAATGCAACCAAATTTTTGAACTGATGCCTCAGTTCATGTTCTCAATACCATTTCAAAGAATTAATGTTCCCATACAATTGCTTTTTGCTTCTTTTTTAAATATTGAGTTTTGTAACATATGCACAATCTCGTTTATGCCCATAAATGACTATCGATTTTTCACTTTTTCTTGCTCCCCTACTTTTTTTTAGCAGTTTATGGATTAATATAAAGCATTGTTGTTACGAGATATTTTTCAAAAGTAAAATGAAAAATCTCTATTAAAGACCTTCAAAAGAGACAATTGTAGAAAGTAAAGTAAACTTATACCAATAATTAGCTATTTTGCACAACACTTATAAAGCATTAACATGATATACAGACATTTTATTAAAATGATTGAGCAAAATAAAATAATAAATATATTTACAAATGCCTAAACTACATAATTCTTCGTTTCACATATTAGTATCAGTACTTATCCAGTCAACAAAGAACGAAAACAATACATAGCACTATGCCAATTAAATGTTTATTTACAAAATGTGAGCATATTAACAGCTAAAAATTGCACCAAATATTTTGAATAGTAAGACTTATACTCTATTCGAGAAACAATCACAACTAAATATGCCATTTCTGAAATTAAAATAATACTTTATATTTATTTAAAGCCTTTTCGTAATTCATATTGTCTTCCATCATTTGAATTTATTCTATTCTGCGAAGACAACAATACTTTTCAAAATTTATGTCGGATGATTAGAAGAATAGGACACTTTACTCAAATGCTAACTCTGCAAGTAGCTCTATGCCGATAAGACTAAAATGTGAGAAAATAAACTTAATGCTCAATTTGTCTAATAGCAGTACCATTATTGAGATTGGGCTTTTAGTACAAGTCATGAAATGGGCTTCCAACGGAGATGAGTTAAGAATTTAGCATGAAATGATAATGATAGAACCAAAAATGGAAATCAAAAATACATTTTATTGATTTATTCTTTCTTAGTTCTTAAATATAAAAAAGTAAATACTGTATTTTTATCTAAATTTTGAACAAGACATGATGGAATTAACTTAGATGTTTGAATAAATTAACACACGCTTTATAAATATTTATTTATGAATGACAATATTTTCAAAAATAATTAGCCATTTTAATTTAATATACATGGGTATTATTTTATATGTAGTAATGAAGCCTATTACAAATACAAAATTAGAAAATCAGGAGCACCATCAGTTGTTACATAAAAACTTGTCAAAGTAATGATAAAGTATATTTATTAAGAATCCATCGTTGTTTTAGAAATATTAATCCCCATGTCTGTGCCATGAATTGAAACAATCTCCATAAGCAATTCACTTATTTTCAATTAAGAATAACATTCAATAACACCAGTTTGACAAATATGCTTTTTTTAATATATTCTTTTTGGAAGGAACTTGATAACTTTTTACATTAACCAGATCGTTCAAACTGTATTCTTACTATTTATCCTCACAAAACTTCCTAATTTTCCTTGAGTTGCATCATAATGGCATTTAATATTAAAATCTTTACAAACCACTTTAGAATCTCTACATATAAAGTTAAAATTTTATTTTTTCCTGAATACGCAAGTACTGTTGGTAGGTATAAATATTTCTGAAAAGTGTAACGTCCTTTTTAATATTAATCATTTTTACTCATACTTATTTAGGACAAGCATTGTTTTGATAAATTATCAGTTAAACACTAAATAAAGAATACTACCATTTTATACCAGATAAACATTTTATGTACACACTCGATTAGGAATTGGTATTCATTAAATGACTAATAACGATTAGCTTCTGAGTGTGAGGGACCCTTCTGGCATTTGGTGACCCATTGTTATGCACGAAATATGTGCATGTAAATGACCTAAAGACATGTGTATGCATGTCTGATCTTGACTATTAAAATGCTCATATCATGAAATGTTAATGTCTCATGAAATAATCAGGCATTTCATAATCAGAGCAATTCTCCGACCAATACATTTATATGCTATGAATTTCCTTATATATAACTGGAAATTTTTCTAAAATGCATTTAGTTGATTTATGTGATGTATACTTGCTAATAATTTTAATTACAAAATCCAGTATTGTCAAAAGTTATATAAATATATATAAATATATATGTTACCGTTAAAATGGGAAATCCACTCCACTATTTCATAGAATAACTAGGTATTTTATGAAATAACTGGACAATTAATTTAAAGTATATAAAATTATTAAATTCTACGATTTAACTAGGTATTCTATAGCATAACGATTACTTGATCATTAAAATATGAAATGTAGCATTTGAAAGTTCTATGAACCGATTTTAGCTGCATTTAACCAGTTTTGAACCACTTTCAGCTTCTTTGCAGTGACGAGTGTGTACGCTTCATTCCGTTGCTTTTAAACGTTTAATTTAGGCTGTGAGTATATGTTATTAACTTACGTTTTGGATTATTAACAAATATGTTTGCAACCTGTTTTTAAGCAATGACTTCTGCAAGAATGGAAAACTAACCTGAAAATAAAAAAGTTTCAAAGCGACAGATTTGAATATTTATAAAATAAGCGTGAGTCAAAGGGAAAAAGGCTACACTTACTCGTGAAAAAATATTAACTTTGTTAACAGCAGTAAAAAGTGCTAAAGCAACACTGAAAAAAGTACCACGTCACTATTGGTTACTTCAGCATCCTTGAAGTTCAAGGAGTAGAAAAGTTAATTGTGCCAGTAACAGATGCAAAGCATATTCTTCTTTCTATTTAACTAATGTTAGCAATATGAGCAATAATAAGTTATATCATTTGCTTTTCTTTATTATTTATCAAATAATCATCCACAATAGGGATACAATGTATTTTTCTAGAGTTATTAGGTATTTATGTTAGATAAGTTTATAAAATTACTTTAAAATTGTTTATTTTTCATTTTAACTGTCTATCATTAGTTATTTTACAGAATAACTAGCTATTTCCTAGAATAACTAGATAAAGTATGAAATTTTTCATCTATAAAATAGTTTAACGGTAGCACACACACACACACACACACACACACACACACACACACACACACACACACACACACACACACACACACACAGGCACACACACACACACACACACACACACACACACACACACACACACACACACACACACACACACACACACACACACACACACACACACACACACACACACACGTACAGAGAAAGAGAAATAAGACGAGCATGTACTAATATTATTAATTCTACAAGTCTATTCTAATTGTTTAAACTGTATATATTTCAGATAAGAATTTATTTAATTTAAAATAACGCATCTTTCATTTTGTAGCCGATAGCTGACAATTTGAATATTCTCAAAATTTTATTACTAAAATAAATTATTTCTAAGAATAACTAAAAAATTACCTTTTTTCTCCCAAATTACATGGATGGAAAAATAAACTGATAAAATTTTTCCCTTCGCTTTTTTTCTCCTTATTAAATGCATTGAATTGAAATATAAATGCTTAATTCGTTGAATTATATTCTATAGTATTACAATGTAGCTCTTTTAAACTTAATATAAATTTAAAATGAACCTCTAAAAGCAGAAGCGAATTCTTATTTTATTCCTCATAATTTATTAATAAAACTCGTACAGTTGTTTAATTAATTTTTATTTTTCTGCAATAAAATATCAAGTTTAATTCATCCGACATATTGTTAGACGAAGTAACCAAGAAATGAATAATACTGTTTCTGACATTAACATTTTGCATGTAATATTTAGTTTACGAAATAATTAATTTTCAGTTACATACGAGTAGATATTATGAGCCTCGGTTAGATAAAGATATAATATAATTTATATTAAAATATTCAACTTAAAAAGAAGATACTTTTTGTGAAATATACGAAGTAAAGTTAATAAAATATGCACATTTTCTGTTTCTTTATTTTATAAGGAAAATTTTCGATGCGTGTGTATGATTAGATTATGAATAATTATGAATAAATGAAACAGTGAAAAATATTTTAGAATAAAATACTTTTTTTTTTCTAATTTCGTCTATTTTGTTTTCTGCAAGATGAGAAATAAATTTTTAAGCAAAGCACTTTAATTGAGATTCTATAAAGATTTAACAAATAATGTAACCAATATTTCCAATAATTTATTTTAATAATTTCGCCATTTTACTGTTTAGAAATAAATAGTTTGTCTTGATTTCCCTACTTATTAAGGGCAAGGCATAATATTTCGTTGAAAGTATAAGTTAAGAAACTTCCTGAAAAGGGAAGTAACTTTATCCTTTACCTGTGATGTATTAGTTTCGGAAGCTTAGATAGGAAAAGCGATACTACAGAAATGTGAATAAGTTCAACATTAGTAGCAAACTCCATTAAAGCATTTTTGACTACCGATATCGATCAATTTAAAGAGCCTATATTTCATGATATTCTTGGTAACTTTATAAACTCTCTTTAACTGTTGAATCTAAGATGTAACCCAATGTTAATTAAAATTAAGTAAAAGTGAAGCTTGGATGAAATTTGAAAACTAAACTGCTAGAAGGAAACTTTAATTAATGAATCTTATGTAAGATGTATGTTTTACCACACATTTGGGAATATTTTAAAAGAATTAATTAAGAAATGTTTAGATTTCTATATTAGACAGGATGTGATCATTATGAATATTGATATAGAATATTCAAAATGTTCTTTCTAAAGAAAATGTATATTGTAGTTTTTATAGTGGTACTTCAGATAAAATGTTTATTGCAATGTGTGTAAATTCTGGTCTTTTTCCTTTTTTTCTGAATTATTTTTCATTAAGTGTTAATAATAGCATAATGTTATTTAATACAAGGGGTGATCAAATGAAAAGGTACGAAACGACATAAAAATGAAACAGTTAAATATTTGCATATTCCGCCAAGGGAGAATGTAGCGAGACATCTCGGGATGCCATTGAAGACTCTGACTGGGATCGGATCATGCGCGGGTGCCCGCATGCGCAGGAGAGAGCAAAGACTCTTATAAAAAGCGGCGTCCAAATGATGCGAGCACAGAATTACTCGAGCACAGAAAAAGCATTAACTCCGATGTGTACTGTGAGACACTCCGACGCCTACGCAGGTCCATCAAGAACAAAAGACCGGGGCTGCTCACGGAGGGTGTGGTTCTGCTCCATGATAACGCGCGTCCACACGTCTCCAGAGTCACACAAATGGAACTGGACAAGTTCCAATGGGAGACGTTGGGCCATCCGTCCTACAGTCCGGACATGTCACCCTGCGATTTCCATGTGTTTGATCCACTGAAGAAACACCTGAAAGGAAAGCGCTTCAACTCGGACGACGTACTCAAGGACACTGTGAAGGACTGGGTCTCGTCACAGCCACAGGAATTCTGGGAACAAGAAATCCTGCGGCTTGTTCATCAGTGGGATCGTTGTGCTCAGGCCTATGGTGTATATTTTGAATAAAGTCTATATTTGTACCCACCGTGTCGTTTCGTACCTTTTCATTTGATCACCCCTTGTATTAATGTTGAAATCATACTTCATTTTTTGAGAATGCTGATTTATGAATTATTGAAGTTTATTTATCTTGTATTTATGTTTATCCAGATAATCTATAAACGCTCAATGCTTGAACGTTCTGAGTTTATTGGTACCGATTAAAAGCGTGGTTGCTTTGTCACAGGTCTTTTACACCTAAGGTTGCTGGTTTGTCCCCGGCCTAAGTCTGTGGATTTTCATGATGCAGAAAATCGACAGCGGCCATGTCATATGATTATGCGGCATGTAAAAAATCTCTTGAAGTGCCCCTTTGGCTTGTGTGCTCTCGGCAAAATTAATTCCTAAGTTCAATTTCGCCTCGTCAGAGCTCAGGTGCCTCCATCTGGGAAGGAAAATGGGTGTCAAAATTACTTGCGGTAATTGGTATCGCCTATATGGTGCCGCACTTAAAAGTGATACCAGCTCTTGGGGAATGAACTAGGTCTGTAAAGATAAAAAATACCACAATACGCAGCCCCATTAGAAAAAAAAGGTTTATTGCTGCAATAGATATTAATTTTTTAAATATTTATGTAATTTTTGGGAGCTTTTCTATGCAATAATTGGTTATGTAATGAAAGGATATGATTTTGCCCCTAAATAATACGAAACAATAGTTCTCAATAGAATAAAATCAAGTAAAGGTTTTTTTTTCAAGTAATTGTAAATAACTCAAAAATTTCGGTACATTATATTTTACAATGGCAGTTGGCTAAATTAATCTCAAAATTTATACTTAAAAAATTAAGCGATAAAGCAAAATTCAAAGTACTTCATTATGTAAAGTTAGAAAGGCTTATAGTGAACAAAATTTTCATCCTGAAATTGTAATAAAAAATAATGCTGCTTATGATGCATATAGCAAGGACTCAGATTTATTTGGTAATTATTTCCTAAACAATTTATTTTTAAAAATAAGTTCATATACTTGAAAAAAAATATTCTATATACTTCAACATGTTTGAACACACACACACGCATATATTTGCATGCATATACATTTATATATATAAAATAAAATAATAAGAGACAAAATTGTATGTCCTACAAAGCTAAAAAGAAAGAAATTAGATTTTAAGTAACATGTGTAGAGAATAAATAGTGAATAAGAATATTGTACTAAAATTAGATGAAAACAGACAAAACAAAAAACACAGGTGTAGAGCTGTTAAAATTGAAGATATCAAAATAGTCTTTGGACCAAAATGAAGACCTATAACGATTTCTATATACATATATATATATATATTCAATACAAACCAAGACATATATTTATATAGTGTGTGCTACTGGATAACTTCAACACGAGTTTCTAACATCAAGTACATTTATTATTAAAAGGGTTGTAATTAAAATACATACTAATCCTTCTTATTTAAGCATTTTCCTAATATTACTGAAACAAGTATATGCCATAAATGATTTAAAACTCAGAATGTACATCACCCTTTACACAAATATAATACGATAATTTTACCTATAAAATTTCATGTATTTTACCTTTAAAATGTCATTTTTCAGGCATATATTGCGTGTATATGTTATAAGTTTACAGCGTTAATTGTATGTTAGATATGTTTACGTAGAAATATAAGTTACATTTGCTTAAACAGTAATTCATATAAAATACGTAATGAAATAGAAGGATCAATAGGCATATCTAAAATCAATTTTAATCAGAAACAATCTTGTTTTGTGTTGTACAATAAAGATCACGCTCTTTCCCCATCAAATGTTCTATGAATATAATTTCATAAATAAAACTCTCCAACAGACCATTCATCTTCCACCTACTAAATCATCGATATTTTGTGTATGGGCCCTACTGAGAGAGTGATTGGAGTTGCCCTATAAATCACGCGGAATCTTCTTCATTAACTCCCATCCCGATGATAATAATCCTTTCGGTTCTCCATCTTTCTTCGTTGTGTATCGAGGAAAATCCCTTTCCCCGAACACCGGGCGCAACTAGTGAATGCAGAAAACAATATAATCAACAATATCCATTTTTATGTGAGGCATGCCTGGGGCGATGAGATGAACCCGCCGAATCGATGTGGTTACAGACTCTTTAGGGGAGATTAAGATACATACAAATCTTCGTAGGGTACGAGCAGGAAAAGTTACCAAACTTTCTTTCGCTGATGTCCAAGGAACTGTTTATTACTCTGTTCTTATTAGAAGAATCTGTTTTTTGTTACTTTTCGGGTACTCGTTGCAATATTTCTAAAAGGTTCGTAGGGACTTTGTTGTTGTGCTATTTATTATTTCAATGCAAGTCGAGTGTACAAAAATAGAAACACATGAACGTTTCGAATTCATGACAAAATGATAAAATATTTGTACAATTTTGTGACTGTAAGGTTTTTAATGTTGGCTTGAACCTTTTACTTTTTTTGTTGATTATATTTTAAATTGAATTTATGTATCCCGATTTGTATAGTATAACGTTTATTTTTTTAACCTTTGAATATAAACTACAATCCGACTTCCATTTTAAGACCTCTATTTTACGAATCTCTCTACTTTGCGAACGTTTTCATGGAACAAAGAATATTTTATTATTTTCTTCGTAAAATACCCTCAAATACCGAAGAGAACATTGTACTTAATGAACTTTTCCTCTTGCTATTCAATTTTCCCCGCATTTTTAAAATATTTCTGAACATTTCAATTTATTTTCTCTTTTAACGCATTTAATGGTGATCAATGATCTTGAAATAGTATTACACACACTAGCTGCCTAATTCACCAAGAGAAATAAAATTGGTGCAATTTTTCAAACAAAAAAAACTCAAACAAAATTAGCAGATTTTATCAGCAATTAATTTAAGGACGCATGTGATAATGTATGCTTAAAATTACTAGTTATATAGTAACGCATGTTTAAATTTACTTATAGGCATAAAATTAGAAAATTTCCTTAAAATCTAACAATTTTAATACAATTTTTTTAAGTTGAAATTTTTTACAGTGTATTTCTGGACAATGTTTTATTTTCTTGTTTCTTTCAAGCTTTTTTTTATGAGTAATATATAAATATAAATTAAATAACTAATTTACAAAAAAGTGCGAATAATTATTTTTTTATTAATATATAATGTTTAGGAATTTTTAAATTTTTAAATGGTTTAAAAATATATTAAAAAGATTAATTTCTATTTGACGAATTTTTTCTCCAGGACGAACTTTCTTTTGGACCTAAGCAACTTCGTTACATAAAGAATCTGCTGAATTTTACTTAAAATACATAAAAAAAATTGAGTTATAATTTTCAAGAAAATCTATTTTTACTTCTTTTTTTGTTATGTGAGTAAGTTAATCATAAGTTTTTATAGTCCTGGAATATCTTCAACAGTTCTCCTTCAGAGTTACAAGCTAAAATGCATTTCTGTTAAAATGCATTTTAAATTCTCAAGTATTTAGCAAGTTCTCAGAGCTTTATTTTGTTTCTTAATTCCATCCGGAAACCTCTCATAAGAGGATTTTGACAATTTTATTTTTTGAAAGAATTATCTATAAGTGTATATGTTGTATTGTTTATAAATCATAAATATCGTTTTTTTAATAAATGGGTCATATTTTGTTCTTGATGGCTGTTTACAAAACTCATCATTTTCCACATAGTTGTGCTTCATGATAATGCACAATTTATTAAAATAAGAATGCCTTTCCGAGAACCTTCCTTAATAAATTTGGAAGCCCAAATAATGGCAGTAAAAAATATGTTTTCTAAAATTTTTTTTGTTACCATAAATACATAAATCACACTTAAAATAAAAAAAAATGAAGCGATTAATTTTTTTGTAAAAATACATTTGTTAAGCTTAAAGGAAATTGCCATTTCGTAAAATGAATGGTAAATTTAAACTTAAATTGCTTAAATTTATTTAAAAATATTGTGTGCACTATTGTTGAAAACTGATTGAAATATTTTATTTGAAAGTAATCAATATTTATGTGTATTATGCTCAAGAGGAATAATCTTAAATGATACTTTATTAAAGGTATACATTTTATAAAAATATACTTTTGCATTAAAAAAACACTTCGAATTTTAAATATAGTATTAAGAATAAAATGTCAATAAAATACAAATCAGTCACGTAGTAACTTAAATAACAATACTACTTTTCGTCACATATTTACATATCTTTTTTTCAAACTTTGTGAAGTTAAATATTGCGCGTGTTAAATGAAGTGGTAAAGTTACTAGGTTTTTATAGATTAAAATAGATTGGAGTTAATAAATTGAGGAACACTAAAATACTTGACATTTAGTCTGCTTTTAATATATTACATTTGCATTGCATTCCAAGCATTTATCCAGTAGTACTGATAAGAGCTTCTTTGCGGGCTCCAGGTACAACTGAAATGTAATTACCGTAAAATATTGGTTATAACACGGAAAAAAACAAGATTAAAATGTACTGGTGCGTTTTATACACCGGATACAGCAAGAATAACTTTAAAAATGAAAAAAAAAGAGATGAGCATAACAAAAATTAGACTTCTAAATGTATCGAAGAAAGAAGAAATAATATACCTTATGCTCTTTAAGGGCTGTAGTTCTAAAATTGTACTATTTTTTTCAAAAGCTTGGGATAATACCTCGAATAAATAACTTCAAGAAATAGAGCATTGCACACTTACATTTCAGGTTTCAAATATATCTAAGAATTAAAAAAATGCAGCTTAAAAGTATAGGCACACGTTATACACCGGATTTTTATGCTACCAAGTTTGTTGCCCAGTTTTAAAAGCAATGTAGGGATATTCAAACAAATAAAGCCTTTTTTATAAAACGTATATACTTTCAGCTTTTGATATATTCAAGAAATTGAATTAATTTTATGGTATGTGATTAAGTATATAAGCAAATTAAACTTTAATATCCAGAAAAAGCACTGGGGTAAAAATTTCATTAACCATGCCATTTTTGACGAAATAAAATGCAGCTGGATTAAAAGTATCTAATTTATATTCACAGGAAAGACGATTAATATAGTCCATATATTTTGTATAAGAATTAGTATAAAATGTTAAAAGTCGTAGGTTTTATTCTAACAATTTTCAAAGATGTTTAATGAAATAAGGGCATGTATTAGTTGTATTTATGAAACAATATATTGTGCAGATAGAAATGATTGCTTTTAAATATAGTTTAAATCAATCTTTTATTAATAAAACCATTAAATTTATTGAAATCTCTGAGACACAATTTATGATAAGTAACGTTAATTATTATCCTTCTATGTAGCGTAAGCAAAACATGAATATACTAATTACTGTTTAATTTATCTGTACACCTTAATTTCTTATTGCATTAAGATGTAGTTTTAAATCAAAGATAACTCAATGATTCATAACATAATCAAAAATTTTTTTTAAAAAATTTCATTATAATTAATCTGATTCTTTCAAACTTGGAAAAAATGTGATATATATATATGTATATTTTAAATTTAGAATATTTTTGAACAATTTTCTATAGATATATTCAAGACTCAAGTAAAGCGTTATAGAAAATATTAGAATGTACAAAACTTGAAAGAGTAAGAACTGAATTAGTTTTTCGAAGCAAGTTGCAATTCTATATGGTAGGTAAGAATACTTATTCAAATACAGTAAAAATTGTATTCCCTAGAAGCTGTCATAAAGAAAAATAAATTTTATCCTTTCGAGAAATATTTCCGCATAAGAAAAAATATAAAATTTATTGTCAGCATTTGACTCCTCTTTTGTTTATTTATACTGAATATTTTTGATTTATTATACTCTAGTAGGGTTTATATTTCTTATTCGGCGTATATAATAATATGCATTTTATAAATTATGCTTTATAAATTCTAATGATCTATTAAATATTGCTTTTTTGATTTAGTCGTCTACTTTTATTAAGTAGCAATGACATCTCAACTTCTTTAACCTGCACAGTTTTAATTATAACTTTTTTCATTAAAAACATTTTTAAACCCCGTGCACCACAAAGTATCAAAATATCCCAGAAGAATGAAACGCATTACAAAAGGGGAAAAAAAGGAAAGAAAATTTAAAAGTCATGTAGGATTTATAATATTTACAATGAATTTACAGAAATTTTCAAGATCACTTCTAGGTAAAATAAGTAGCTGAAAATCTTGAGAACAATTTATATTAATGCCCTTGAGAGCAATTCTCAGAATCTTTCTTTTTCTGTCAATCTTGGACCACACAGATGGAGTGCATGTTCTACATTTTCCTCGTCACCAACATCTCCATAGTAGGAAGATGACGGAGCCAAGTTAAATTTGTTTAAGTAACCTTTAAAGTTACCATGACCAGCGAGAAGTTGGGTTGGTTTGTAATTAGTATAAAAATGATGGCATGACAATCTACTATTAATAGATGAAAAAATTCTTTGTTAAGCTCCCTTTATTTGAAATGAAACATTCTTGGTTCCAAGCCACCACTGTTCTTTCTATCGTAATATTGTTTTAAAAAGTTTTAAGAATCGAACGCTTGGTGGCAGCCTTTGAAAGGAAATAGGCACTTTATTTCTAAAAACGCCCGGTTGTCCTCAAACAAATGCAAAAACTATCGATGTGTTTTTATCTTTCAGGTTTTTAATTGATTTTTAGGTCTCACTGATTATTTTAATTCTAAAGACAGGCTCAGTCAAGCAGTTATGAGATTATTTAAAAATACGTTACCATTTTGAGTTTGACAGAACTTTTCTTGCCTTTAAGTACTTACAATGGTTTCAGTGAATAAGAAGAATTTAATATTTAAACAATTGCAAAATTTTAAAAATACATCCAAATAACACAGGAGTAATTTTTGTGTAAAATTTTTTTCTGTAAAGTTTTGGTGTCAGAGATTTCAAATTTATGTTTACCGTAACATAATTTTAAATAAATATCCTTATTTTTTGGATTTTATCCCTTATAAACAAACATACTGTTGTTAGGGGGAAATTTGTTAAGAGATTTTATAACTACGTAGCATTGTCTCTTTTGGATAATTTTTATCTTTTTCAGAAATAACGCGTATTAATATCTTTTAGTACACTTTGTTATAATTTAATTCCTGCATTTTATCTTGCAGTAAATTGAATAACTGTTATTTCTTCTCAATCAAATTTTATTTAGCAAATATTTTATGAAATTCGAAAAAAAAATTCCTTATAGAATCACATCACAAACATTAAAAGTTTAACATTTAAAAAAAAATTTAGATACAAAATTTCATGTTGATTACTTTTAATTAAAATTGCGTATATTGTAAATAAGATTAGATCTTAGAATTTGTAAATTAAAAATTTGCCAAAATATTTATATTTATCATTTGTATAAACAGAATATTATCATGTGATTGCTGAAAAAAAATTATCATTTATGAGTTCTGGGAATACATTTTTTAGTCACAATCCCCTGTAATATCAAGCTGTGGATTGAAAGAGCATGGTGAATATATAAGTAAATCATAATTGATCAAGAGCTTGGAAGAAGAAGTAATTCCAACACTCTCTCAAACTATGCATTCATATAAAAATTTCGATTTCAGTTAAATGTTCTATTTAACTGAACACAGGAACTTCGCCGATATAAATAGGTTATCATAGCTCTGTGGAATTATCTATATAACCTTTTTAACTTGAATTTTACTTAATTCTGTCTGTTATATATATTTGCTTGTAAAATAACTGGTAACGGAAAACCGATACAATAATAATAGAAAAAAATGTTAAACGACATAAGATATCTAGATATAGGTGAGCCAAGCAATAATTTGCTTCCGTTGTATCAACTTTTATGCATAGCTTATACATTTATAATTTAAAAAAATATTTTATGTTGTTTAAATTTGTTAAATTTCTGAATAGTTTTTAACTAATATCTTTTAAATTTCATTTGAGTTTTTTAATAAAACAAACATTTGATATATTTATTTTTCATGTATTAATATCAAGTTACATAGATTTTAAGTGAGAGAATCAGATGCACGTGACGACGATCATTAAACTATTAGCCCTGTTGTTTCTATTATGATCTTTAAATAACAATAAAACGATCAGATACATAATGTTAATTTAAAATACCATTGGTTATCTATACATTTTATCTCTTTTATTTCATTCCTATTTGCTCGAAATATCTGCAAATTATTTTAAGTAAAATCATATTGAGTTGCGCTATAATGGACCTCGCTAATTATTTAATTCTCACTAACTAAGAAGGACAAAATTAGCCATTTTCACAGAGGGAAAATGGCTATAAAAGTTTTATAGGTGGCTTTTAAGATGTTTTCAAAGGATAAGTTTGAAAATGTTTTCAAGGAGTGACAGATACGCTGAAACAGGTGCATTGCTTTTCATGGAGACTACATCGAAATAGATTCATGTGTTACGCACTAAACTTGTAAATAAAGGGATCTACAGCAATAATACGAGTTTTTATTTAAGACTTTTGTAACTAATGAATAAAATATTTACTTACTATAAATGTTTATCAAAAGATGAAAAATAATATACTTTCATTGTAAACTTTTCTAACATAAAATATATTGGAAGGAATTTGCCGAAACAAATAAAGAGTTGCAAGACAAATTTTCATTGCTAATACAGCACAATATTGAATTATTGAATTATAAAAATAAAATAAAATAAAGCATATTACAGATTTTGCATCTTTAAAAATCGTTGAAATTTTGCGCAATCGTAATGTTTACACCTTATACATGCATTTTCTATTTTCTAAAAGCAATAGAATATCTTCTACATAAGCACCTTCGTAATATATTAAAATCATAAACAGTACTAAAAATACTCGTGATTTATATGAAGTTTGAGTTTGATATTTTAACCATATATAATAGTTTTAAAAAAATATATAGGCAAATGATATACTAAGTCTTTGTAAATAAAAGGAGGAAAAATTTTTCTGAAAAATTGTAACTCACTCTGCAGGATACAATTGTTCTGGGTTGACAGATGTTTTCTACACCTCTCTGTCGCAATTGATCGTTGATCAGAAATTGTGACTATTCATCTTTTGAATAAACCTGATTAAATCCAACTGAGTGATTGAGTGATACTGAATACTGAAGATACATACATTCTGGATGAGCCAATGGTCATTCAAAATTTAAAAATTTATAAAAAAGGAAAAAATTATGATAAAAAAGTGCAATTTGGAAGAAAAAGCTCACAAGAAAGTCGGATTTTTTTAGAGAAAAAAACATTTTTAGTTAAAAATATCACCAGTAGCATGAACTGTTAATACGAAACGCAATGTACAGAATAACAGTGCGTTCCATTCTTTTACTCTTGCAATAACAATTGTTCAACATGATCTTCAAACCATTGTCCAACGCTAAAGTGATCTACGGAAACTCACAATGTTGTTACAGCTGAATGCAACACATCAGAATGAATTGTGAAAACGTCACGACGGATACAATCTTGAGTTTGGCCATTGCTGACCAAGATAAATGGTACAGAAATGATTTCAAACAGACGTAATCAAAAGTTGACTGGAGTGATGTCGGTTGAGCGTGGTGGCTGTGCGACCTTGCAATCCTAACCAAACACTCTGTCTTCATCAAAGGTAGGCAATAAGAATCGTTTTATGTTATCGGGTTGGCATAGTATAGAACTTTTTTTTCTTGGCAATCGGCATAAAACTTATTGCAATTAACATACAGTATTTAATTTAATGTGAATGCGACAAAAATATTTTGCTGCTAAAAAAATCCTCTTGAGCTTTTTTTGTAAACTGCTTTTTTTAATCCTCATGTTATCCTTTTTTTTATGAATTTTTGATATTTAAACGAATTTTGGGCTCACTTGGTACATTGCATTACACTAAGATTTAAAAAAAAATTATATTTTATTTATTTTTTTAATTAATATTTTTAATTTCAATATATGATTCCTTAAAATTATCTTTATATTACTCAACACAATATTTTGTTTCAAATAATCTCTATATTCTTAAGAAAATATCAATTAATGAATCATGGTCCTGAAAATACAAATTCACTTTGTACTATATTTCTAAAAGAATTTTATCTTAATCATGAAGTGCACCACCAAATATATACAGGGCCGTAAAATAAATAAACATATTGTTCTTAAGGATTAAATATTAAAGTTTCTTCTCGTCATAAACGGTGTTTGTTCTGTAAAGCGTTTCGTTTTCTTTCCATTTTCTTGAGTTTTCTTCATTTACAATTCAGCAGAACATTTCTACATTACACGCTCTTTTAATTTGGTTTTAAGCTTGAATCCCCTCGTTGCAATTACGTTTTTTTTCTGTTTTGTAATAAAAACATAGGGTTTATACTACATTAACTTTTTAGAAGCGAAAAAAATTGTATTGTTTCTATTCCTCAAAACAGACTTCAAGAAACTCAACAAAAAAAAAGGAGTAGAAAGAATAATTGGTGTTAGATGTAAAAAACCAAATGCAAAAAAAAAATTTAACCACCAACTCGTAATAATTTTGATGGTAGCTTAAGTACCTCTCACTTATTTGACAAAATAAGATAATGCTGTTCTTGAATTCATTTTTTAAAAAAAATTCAGACTACGTTTTATTTGAACGAAAAAAAGGAAGATGTTTGAAGTACTCCTAAAAAGTGAAATATTTTTTTTGTAAATACAAATTGATTGAATTAAGATATTGTTTAATATTTTATCCCCTTGGTACTTAAAAAACCTTCGGTATATATTTTTTTTTGTATTCCAAATCGTATTTAAAATATTTTATTTGCTGCTGGTAATCGTACTATAAAAAATTTAAGAGTGTTATTTAAATAATTGCTGTTTTCCAACAGTTTAAAAATGGATTATTTACTTAAGTTCATACATTCACCGTATAAAAAAGATCTGTTGATTTTATGTTCTTGAAAATTTTCTTTACAAAATATATAAAGTTTTATAGTCTTGCAGGTAAATTTGTATGCAGCTTTTTATCACAAAGTTTTATCAAATAGATTAAGTATTTTGGAGTGAGATTGGGCATTAATAAATTGCATTTACATCAGAATTATAAATAAAAATATAGAACAAGTATGAGAGCTTGTTACAAAAATATAATATAGTTACATATAAATTCCACTTTTATCAATACTATTTAAATTATATTACATTATTTAAATAATATTTTAAAGACAATGTTCAAAAATATTTATTGTAATATGTTTATTTTTATTTTAAATGTAATGCAATTGTGGAATAAAGACCCAATTTTAAAAAAAAAACAGGAAATTTTAATTATTTTTTTAAAAAATTAACTATAAAACAAAATTTTTGGTGAAGAAGAATAGGTGTTACTGTTAAACGGTATTCACTAAGTGCAGTATTTTCTGATTGCCCACAAGGCTAAATTTTTAATCAATTTATAGCTTCAAACACCATCAAAAGTAAAAAAAAAATAAGATGAAATTTTTAATATATATTCAAAATACAACACATGGCATTTAAAAAAAAAAAAAAAAAAAAAAGATGAAAATAAAATTTGCTAATTGAATGGGAAGAATCAAAATTTATTGTATGTAACACATGTCCTGTAGTCGCGATTAGTTCAGAGGCACTCAGAGCCTATGATACGTCCCAATCAGAAATCCGATGTGTAACCAAAGCACTAGCGATTGCAATCATCATGGATAGTGACTCAGCAAAAGAAGCTAAGATCATAGATGCCACTGCTCTGATTGCAGTTAATTGTTGTACACCGTTTGGCGAATTTGTTGTGATGCCGGAATTTTCGATCTGGAATCTCACTTCTACTGCAAAAGATTTATTTTCATCGATGATTCATACTGTGAACTGAACCTCGATGACCAGCATGCACGTATATGGAGACGTGCTAATTTAATTAACAATGGCCCCACTGTCCGATAAATAGGAATTACGCTATAAGAAGTGATTTCATTTGATAGTCAAACTCCTCTTTCGTTGTAATATGCGACATCATTACAGCGCTGCGATATATTGACAAGAATCTAAGTTTCGCAATATTTGGTATTCTTTCACTGAAAGTGAGCTTACATTTCAACAGGATAATGCCTAGCTGGACACTAAACATATTTTTATTGCTTGTATTTTTGCTACTCGAATATTTCTTCGGACGTGCATTTCTCAAATATCTCTTAGACTCTAATAAGCATGAGTGCCTGACCGTTCACAGATCGCACCGTTGTATTCCACCAATCGAAAAGTGCATGGCAAGCAATCCGGCAAAAAGGCGTTTGCAAACTCTACGAGCAAATCTCCAGCAAGATAATTGTTTGCATCAAGGTTAGTTGTGAGCTTACGTATTAGTATTTTTGTAATTTTGCTTTCGTAGCTGGCTTTTCAGAATAACACATGTAATTTCAGTTATTATATTACTGCTTAGTATTCAACTAGAGTACATACATCTACCGATTTTCGTCTTCCTCGGATAACTACATTTAGATGTCGTTTTTTATATTATACTATGTATTTTTAATTTTTGCTAAATTATAAATTAATTTAATCAATGGATAAATTCAATTCAATCAATGGAAAAATATGATTTCGAATTTCCTGTCATACAAAACGGAACAAAAAAAAAAGTTCGAAAAAGAGAAAAGAAAACTCTTCAAACTTAAATTAAATATTTATATCCAGCTTATATCCTTCCCTAATAAGTTGTAGACTTAATGAATTTTACAGTAGTATTTAATAGTATGTCACAATAGAAATAAATTATAATACTTTCCATCCATTTATTAAATATACGAATTTGAACACTCTTTAAAATCAGCTGTGTAATGTTTGTTCTATTGTAATGTCCTTAAAAGAAAAATTTAGTTACTCTAAAAATATAATTATACCACAATTAATTCTTGTTTTCTCTTCTTGATGTATAGACCGTAATAAAATACTAAATGTTTACTTTTAATATTCAAAATAATGCATGAAAAATAGCACGAAAATCTGTGTTTTTTCCATGTATAAAAACAAACACACATATTTAATTAAAAAAAGTAATTTAATATGAAAAAATACTGCTTTAACTTCAAAAAAGAATCTTAAATTGATGAATATTTTACAGTAAAATGTCATTTTATAACGTCCTTGACACCATGATGTCTCATTTTATCTTTAATAATAATAATCAATGCATGTGTTTTGTCTACTGAAAAATACTTCATCACTAAATATAAAATGGGTTTTATTTAAAAATAATAATAATACATATCGTTTTTTCATAGTTTTCAAATCGTGGAAAATGATATGCAACAACACTCGTTATGTTATACCATTTTAATACTATTGGATTAAAAATGAACGGAGCTTGTCTTTTAATTCCTTTTTCTGAAGTAAAAGCAAATGTAATTTCAACGAACTGAAATACTAAATTCTCGTAATTTATAAAGTAGTTTTTTTTCAAAATTAAATTGACGTCAATGTATTTAAAAGATATTGAAGTATCTCAACAAGAAAAGAGATTTATAGTTTAGGAAAGAGCTCAAGTAATTAAATTTGAATGGATATAAAAACACCTATATATAAAAATGTTTATTTAACAAATTTTTTTTGTTTCATTAACAGTACAATTTTATTTTTTCTGAAAAACAAAAACAATTAAAGAATATTAATTGCTTTCATGAATAAAAAATATTTGTTTTATCTATTATTATTATTATTTCTTTTGAGATAAAAACTAATTTTTTACATATTTTCCTCATACTTTTGGCATTAAATATCCAAAACAATTTCTAAAAATACACACAACATTTTAAATTCTTAGCTAACATTTTAAGTACTTAAAATGTTCCAGAATCAAATGCATATATCTTGAAATTTTTTTTTAATATGATTTACAATGAGTAGCTCTTAGAAAGCTAGACTCTCACAAATCGAAGCAAGAATCAAAACAACTATTTTGGTCCATTTAACTAAACAATTTAATTTGTTATACTAAAAGTTAATAAATAAGTTCCAATTACTTTATGCACCAAGTTAGAAATTCTATTTAGTCTTAAGTCATCACATTACAAGTTAACTCCTCAAGGGGTCCATTTTTTATTTAAATGTTCCAAAAAAGGGTATATTTTTTATTGCATATAACTAGGCACAACTCTAAACAAAATGTGAAATTAGAAGTATTTTATTTTCATTTTCAATTTTAAAGTTTTCAAACTATGTTTTTATTTTATAATTGAGGAACACTAAAACCTTTAAATGTTTGCTTTTTATAAATACACTCTGCATGTTACGAAGAGTGTTTCATATATCTTAAAAGAATTTCTCTCATACTTACAAAAAAATTCCATGTTCACGTCTCTTTTTCAAACGGCTGAAGCATTTGTGTGTGTCCATACATATATCCACACACAATTTGAAGCATGGCAAATACTAAATATCTCAATAGGGACAGACATACCAATGGCTTATTTGGATTACCTTCCCATTTTTATTTCTTCTCAAGCAACAAATTTCCCATTGCCTTGCCAATCTTTTTTCTTTGTTGAATATTTTCAAGAATCTAATTTACCTATTTCAAAAAAAATCCCCTCCTTCCCCACAAATAAAATTCCGGATGAGAAGTATTCCAGTACAATGCACAAACTACATATCTTAAAACACATACGCACAAACACTGATAATCTCACTATAATAATTAAAAATATGTGCACATCAAAGATAGTAAGAAGTAAATATCAGTGCCCGTACAAACCGGTTGCGGCTAGCTTTCGGTAACCCGTACGGGCAAATCAGTACAGGGGTTAAATGTGCTGCTGATTAACAATGGCTAATGACGTTATTGTTTTGACGTTATTTAAAATATCTTTCAAAAATTTCATTTTTTGAGGTATATAATACGAATCCATTAATCTTTTCTATATTTGCATATAACAAATTTGGAAAATGAATGTGAGCTGGCTGTGAAAAATAAATTTGCTGGGACCGAATAGTATTCTATTTGCACTAATAAATTAACTAAAATAAGGATGAGCACCTCGACATTATTATTCACTATAATCAGGTAATGTAAGCATTCACGAATGGACGGTAGATAGAACAAAATTGTTAAAATTAGATTTAACTGAGAATAGCTCACACTAATCGCAGTACTGTGAATATCAAAACCTACTTCCAATCAATTTATCACTTATGCGACGTCACGTACCACCTAATTTCGTTTTTGTTTAGCAATAGTTGACATTAACACATTTATGCAATCACCTTCACGCAAGCTCGCTTTCATCTATGAATTTAGCCCATGAGTCCAAAGTCACCGATCACCCCCTGAAAACTAATGAGACTAATTAGATCTAAATCGTATTCAGCTTTTACCACGTCGATCCCTGAACGAGACTAATAGTAGCCGTGTAGAATGTTAATAAAGGTAATTGAGTCAGTGAAGAGACCGGATTGTCATGCTGTGTAGAAAGATATGGAATAACTCAGTTTCTAAGCAACGCTGAAGAATTAAGGAATTGGTCATTGTCTTCTTGAAACAGAACTCATATCCAGTGCCTATTTATGTTATTTTCATTAATATTGATAGAGATAATCTTTTAAATTTCGAATGGAACTCTTTTATCGAAATAGTACAGAGAATTTCTGATTCATTTTTAGTTGTTTATACTTTCAGTCATTAATCTTATTGCCTTTAATGCAAAAGAGTTTTAAAAAAACTACAATTATTATTCATTGACTGTATTTTTAGTATAAATTAGACTTGTTTTTTAGATTTAATTTGTGTTGTCTTAAAGATTTTTGTGATTAAAATTATCATTTTGCATTGTCTTATTTTATTTCAGGTTAGCAATTTGGAATTAAAGGAATTTTTGGTGTTTTGAAACAATGTTTAACCCTTATACCTTAGGTCTATATGTAAGAGTTTGCTATTGTATTGGCTTGGCTATTCTAATTTGTCATATATTGCCATGTTATTCCTCGCGGTTTGCTTATCATTAAATTAGAGTTATAGCAGGCTAGAGTGTAATTATGATTACATATACATAACTGCACTCACGCACAAGCACGCATACATGCATATGCACATACACATGCACGTATACATTATTATGCATGTATACATATATATAAACATAAAAATTTGTTATTTGCATTTGCAAGTTGTTGCATGGTGCAATATAATTTCCAGTGGAATAATTTATATTAATTCTGAAAAATAAGCTACGCATGAATGAAAATAATTAGAAAAATACATTTTATAACTTCAGAGTACCATTTAAGTTAACTTTTATAAAATACATTATTAATGAACTTTTGCGAGAAAGTAGCATACATAATTTTCTTTTTTTCTTTTTTTTTAGCTTTTATATATACATAGCGAGGCAAATTATTATGCTGGTATTGCATTTTTTTAACTTTTAATTTTTTTAAGTAGATTCATGAATTTTTAAACCTATACATATTAAGTAAAATGATTTTGCCGACTTTTGGTATAACTTTGTTAATTTCTTATGAAAATGTTATTTAAAATCGTTTTTATTCAAGAAATACAGTAGAAAAGTTTCCTTTTTAATTTTTGAGGAATGCACTTGTCAAGGCTAAATTATTTAAAAGACGAAATGAACGTTATTTTTAATCACGATCTACTTATGTTTCCGAATGTGTGTTCCGTAATTTAAAAATACATAGGTAATACTTTAATACATATATTGATAACTGATTCCATATATATTTCTTGCATTAATTTTATTACTTATTATAATACATTAATTCAACATGGGAAGAAGTAAAGTTTTTTTTTTTACAGTGGAAAAGAAGTTTAAACAGTTTGAGAGTCGTTCATTATATTTCATCGTTTTATAAAAACTTTCAGATGCACAAATGGGGAAAAATGGATACAGTATTGGTGACGATGTTTGCTTGTAGTTTTATAAATGGGTTTAAATGAATGATTGAGTATCTTACAGGAGTGTCAATAAAAATCAGACAACTATAGAAACACGTTTTTATCTATGCATTTAGTTTGTAATATTTTATTCAGATCAGGGTTAAATGAGAAACAAAATAATGCCTCTGATATATGGAGATAATGATAGTTTTTTAAAAATGTTTTAGACAATTTTTCTGTGCTATGGGGGCTCCTTATGCATTATTTTTATCTCTCGTTCAATCTAGCCATTGGAAGATAATAAATTTAACATAGAGAACGGATAACTTTTAATTCAGGATTTATTTTGAGATCTTTACTTTTCAGTATTTGATAGATGTATTTATGAAATAACTTGGTATAGCATTTTTTTGTTGTTAAAATCCAAAAACTAGAGACAACAAAATATAATTTCACATTATACTAAGTAAAATTAAATCAAAAAAGTTAGGACAGATAAAAGTGTTGAAAGAAACATTTTTCAAGATTTTTTGTTTTTGTTTAATTTTATTAAGTTGTTTATAGCATTTTACCAGTGGATCAGAGAATTTATTTTAAATGAAATGTTAGAGTTTTAAAAGAAATACCTATCGTACTTATAATTATTTTACTTCCCAAGACCCACAAAGTAAATCTGATAATTAATAAAAAAAGATTATTTTTTATTATTTTTTAATTTTTTTAAATAAAAAAAAATTAAAACTTTTTCAACTTTTTACAATAAAAAAATAAAAGATATTCCATTTTTTAGTAGATATCATTCTTTATTCATTTCCTTACAAATATTATTTCATTTCAAACCTGACTTTTAGTTACTATGTAATAATATTCAACTTCTTTGATTTGCCTAAAATATAGAACACCTTTGTAGCAGTGCCTAGAATGGTGTCCACAACACATATTTAAGCTGAAAATACTTAATTGATCTCATTCCAAATTACCATGCCTTTTGCAAATAGAACGACAAAAGGTGTGATTTCTTTTAAAAAAAATCGTTAGAGAATTATCTCTAGTCAGTGGAAATGAACTGAAACGAAAAAAAAAGTTTTCTAATTACAGTCAAACATCTTGCAAATAACATTGGAGCTGCCTTGGAAATACTCTCGGGAGAGCCATAGGGAGCCTTGACGACCACAGTTTTCTTAAAAAGGTGACTGTAATAGGAAGTCTTAGTTAAAGAAGTGGAAGGGAATGTTCTAGAGTAAACTTTAGTAATTGATTCGAATATCAAAAATAGTAAAATTACTTTTAAGTATGATTCGATAAAGTTTGAATATTCTTGTTTTTACACATACATACTTAAGTTAAAATTAATCTTCTCCACTTTTGAAATTTTAATTGTTTAATAAACAATAGGTTTTCTTTCGTATATTTTAGACTATTTTAAAAAAATGTAGTCTCTTTTCACTAATATAATGTTGAAAAAATTTACGAACAGTTATTTATGCACAAATAATACGATTAAATTAAAAATGTGACCTTTACTTGTACTTTAAGTAATTTAGTATTTAAATTGAATTTATTCGTGCATATATTAAAAAAATAAAAGTGTAAATATTAGAAATTGGGAACTTACTACCATATAGAAAAAATGGTAAAATACATCCTTTAGTAGTATTAGACTATTATTATATTCCTTATTATTATCATATACATAATTTATTATTATTTTTCCTGACTAATTTATTAAACTATAAAAAACAGTACCATATCTTCACGAAGCGTAGAACTAATAATCGAGGCAATATTTTACTATATTAAAGATTATTTAAAAACCTTTGACTTTTAATTGGTAAATCATTGATGAACGAATAGTTTTAAATTTACGATTGTTCTTATGAGTAATTCAGTAGTGGTATGTAATACACTGCTGTTTGTAAAAAAAAGCAACACTATGAAGGAATCATCAGAATTAAAGGAACTTTGCAGCAAATATCACTTATAGGATGTTACGTAAAATTATAAAGTTTCAGAACCCCGCGCACGCGTGGGGTGCACACCGCTGTCTGAACTAATGCTGAAGGCGTATAAATAGAGGGCTGTTGTGGGGCGTTGAAACAAGTTAATGATTATTTGTTAGTGGTGAACGTTTAGTGAGACCAAAGTATGCCTCCACGACGAAATGAGGGGAAATTCCATCAACTTGCGGAGTTTGAACAGGGGAGGATTATTGGACTTCGAGAAGGAAGATTTTTCCTCTCGCGCAATAGGAGCTCATGTGCAGCTGAACAGTTCCACAGAGATGCGAGTTTGGAAGCAGTGGACCGACGAGCACCGAACAACTCGAAAAACTGACAGTGAACGACGGAAGGCGACGTCAGCTAGCGAGGATCGACACCTGCTCCGCATGGCGAGGAATGACCGTACAGCTTCATGAGCTCATGAGCACAGAGCCTAGTGAGCTGATTGGCACCACATTGTCTTTTCAGATGAATCACGCTTCAATTTGGGGGACCTTGATGGCCGCATTCGTGTTAGACGCTATGCCGGTGAACTATGCCTTCCAGAGTGCATTATCGAAGGACACAGTGGCCAAACACCCGCAGTTATGGTTTGGGCTGTGATTTCATATCAGGGATGATCCAATTTGCTATGAATTGAGAGTAAGCTCAATAGCAACAGGTACGTCCGTAAAGTACTACAGCCCAAAGTCGTTTCCTTCCTTCAAGGCATCCCTGGAGCTATATTTCAGCAGGATAATTCCCGCCCACATGTTGCAAAGACTGTTAGAGACTTCTGTTGAGCCCAACATATGCAACTTCTTCCTTGGTCTGCTTATTCGCTGGATATGTCGCCTACTGAGCACATGTGGGATTTGGTTGGTCGGCGTCTCGCTCGTGATTCACGTCCTTCAGCTTCAAAAGACGAACTTTTGCTGCGCATACAAGCAATATGGAATTCTCTTCAACAAGCAGACATTCAAAATCTGCTTGACTCCATGTCACTTAGTGAAACAGCACTTATTGCAGCGTGTGGTGGCTACACCAAATACTGATTTAGGTGACTTTATATTGTTTTCTTTGCTTTGAAAATTTCGCCATTTATTTGTACTAGTACAAGTCGTTTGTGCAGTAAATTTCATTTAATTTTGTTAATTCCTTCATGGTGTTGCAATTTTTATAAACAGCAGTGTATAGAACAATAAAATAATAGTACAATAATACTTACAGTTGTACTGAATAGGAAATTAATCTTTAACATTAAATGAATTTCAAAATGTATTAAGTTATCTAGCGATAAATATTTAATGAACTAAGGGATTAAGGGGGTTTCTTATTGCTAAATATTAAATTAAATCCTATTGGATTAACTGCTAGCTTAAATAATTTCCCACGATAGATGCAGTTCATTTGCTCCAAATAATATGTCAAGACTAAGTCTGATTTTCCTTTCAAGGAGAATTTTAATTTACTTTCACTCTGGCATAAAAAGTTGAAGTAAAATCTTTTGTATATTGTTTTTCAAAGTCTCATATTCTCTGAATGTTGTTTTTGACACTACAGAAGTGACAGAAACGAATGATATGTTATTGATCAATATAGGATCTTTTTTGTTTAATCAGAATTACATAAATGTAACGTTTATATTTCCGCAAATAAAAAAAAACATATTAATTTTTAGTGTTATTCATTTGATTAAGTTTCCAGTATGAGAAAGTACATGTATAATACTTTTTAAAGTATATGTATTATACTTCTGTAAAAAGTATTATATTATCTTATATTTATAATTATGAATCTCTTAAGACTTGTGAATTTTCTTTGAGTATTTTAACTGGGTTTTTCTAACTGCTAATAACTTTTCAGAAAAGATCTCCTAATCTACAATTTCCAATTCTCTCACATTTCTTTTTAGGCTAATAGGTCGTAATTTCCTATAATGTGTTACTCTACATTGGAAACCTAACCTATAAAAGGTGATGATTTAGCTGTTATTAAAACAAATATACAATTCAATTCAAAGTCAAGAGCAGTTCACAAATGTTTTCTTTTCTGAGAGATATTTGAAACTCGACTACATCAAGGAATAAAATACTGTTTCCCGAAAAGAATAAGATTATTGTAAAACAATTCGTCATGTCACATATTTTTAAACACTTAGTAAAGCATTAAGTTCACAGCAGCCGTTTACTTAACAAAAATTTGAGCAACTTAATCTTGTCTAGAAAAAATAATCACTATATTTGTGTTTTAAATTTAAAAAAAAATAATTTTTGCCGTATCACTTAAAAATAAGTTAAAAAGCAAGATACTCACTAGTTGGAGTTAACCTATTTTACAAAGAAATACGAGGAAGAGAAGATCAAAGGAGCAATCCCAATAGCTCTGATTAAAGAAACAGTAGTTGTCTCTAGTGAAGTTGAATCTCTTTTTATAAAGACTAAAAAAAGGAGTTTGTGTAACTTTAACCTGATTGACACTGAGCCTTTCAAAGATTTCGCAGTACCCTTTAGTGTGCTAATACCCTGTTCTTTGAGTGTTTTGAAAAATAAATCAGACCAAGGTATATCTTCTCATGCTGAATTTTACAGCCCTCTTTTGTTCTGTTTCAAGAGAATTTCAGTTGAGTTCTAAAGAATATAAACTGCGATTCTAAGGTCTGCGGATTTATTTCAGTGTTTTGAATAGTTCGGTGTTCTTATTTCTCTTTTTAGAGGATTAACTTCAATAGGAGAAATCCTCTTATCTGAGCCCTACAGTCGCACATTGTAAAAGAAATATAAACATCCTGCAGTTAAATTTATTTTTTATCTAAAACTTCAAAAATGTGTGATTCTTTTTCTTAGGATATATAAAAAATGCGCTTTTATAAATGTAACACAATTCAATTAATGAGTGCCAGCAAAATAATTACGTCAAAATTAATGTTAAATCTAAAATAAAAGAGAGTACACAGAAAAAGATGTGGTAAAAATACGAAAATTATAAAAAATATTATCATTTCACACTTTCATACTTCTGAAGTAAAACAAATTAAATTATAAATTCGAGATATATCCTCTCTAAATCAGGTTTTCTTCCCAACAGCCAAATTGGCACCTTCAGCTAGAGCAACTCCACTCCAAACATGAACGTCATTACCTGATAGTATATAAATACACTTAAGTGCTACTGAATTAGGGATAGCAAGGGCTATGCAAATTGTGTAGCGATGCGCATCATTTATGCGGAAGTGAGGGCGCTTTGGTAATTGCATATGTAGTGCGTACTGTGATTGCTGTTGGACTTGCCAGTATGGGTAAATTGTCTGATTTAGACTCCTTCGATAGCGGACAAATCATTGGTGCGCGACGCAAGGGCCATTCAATTTCCGAAATCGCCAGACGGCTAGGAGTTTCAAGGTCGACTGTGTCAAGAGTATACCAAGAGTACATGGGTGGTGGACATAAAACTAGCGATAGGGCAAACTGCAAAGGACAATTAGCCCTTTGCGTGGTGAGAGACTGCTCAGGCGTATTGTACGTAGCTAGCGAAGCCAAACCTTAGTTCAAATTACCATCCAGTTGAATGACAATACCAGTCGTACAGTCAACGTTCGCGTCACCGTATGAGTTTCGGGAACCGTCGACCTACGAGAGTACCATTGCTCAATACTCACCATCGGCCTACACGTTTTTCCTGGGCAAGAGAGAACAGAGACTGGATTGTGGAAGACTCGAAACGAACATGGAGTGATGAGTCTATTCCGACTACGTAACGCCAACGGGAAACTGAGTATATGGCGTCATGCTCATGAAGACATGGATCCTGCATAACAGGTTGGAACTGTACAAGGTCATGGTAGCTCAGTCATAATCTGGAGTGATTTTTCGTGACACTGTTTGGGATCTTTAGTGCCTGTACTAACCTCCCCAATGCAATTCGGTACGCAGAGTTGCTGGGTGATCACCTACATCCGTATTTATGCTGTTCTGTTATCCGCAGTGCAATGGCTTTTTTTCTCAGCAAGATAATTGTACCACTGACAAGTCCCGGTTGGCTACTGACAGGTTGGATAAGCATCTCTTTGACTTTTCTGTCATAAATTGGCCTCTTAGAAGCCCAGACATAAATCCTATTGAGTATATTTGAGATGTTTTTGAACAAGGCGGGAAAGGCCATCACATAGCACCTACTAATCTTACTGAATTATGGAAACCTTAACTAACATTTGGCAAGTCATTCCCTTTAAAGAGCTTTCAGAAACTTCTTGAATATATGCCTTGTCGTGTGGCAGCCCTTATCAAGGCTACAGAAAGACTAACTATTTACTAGGTAGGTATCACTAATTCAGGGACACTTAATTAGTGATACCTACAGATGTATATACGGATATAGAAAACAGGAGAGGATGTGGACAATATTGCCGCTCTACGTTTTTCCTGAATTATAAGTGTATAACTACTTTGACGACAGAAAATTTCGGAAAAGATTTATTTGGCAAATTTTAAGAGAAACATCTCATTTAGGATAAGTACCCATTATTTCTCCCTACCTAGCTTGTTTTGATCGCATATCTTGTAATCAATTCTAATGTTTAAATTAATAAGAGTAAATTATTATGAATACTTGATTGTAATCATGGCTTCTCCATTGATACTGTATTCAGATCCCATCCAGGAAACCCAACAATCAGCGAAGTCTTCCCCTCAACCCTCATGAGGATAAGATACCGTGGCATGGTTTTCGTATTTCTTAATTGTTGACAACTTTTAGAGCTGATTTATTAGGATTTATATATAATATAGATATCATATAACATGATCTTTTTCCTCTTTAAAATTGTAGCAGCTATGTTTGCATAAATCAACTGTAGAAGGCATATCTATGTATAATAGAGGGATAAATCATTAAACTTTCTCTAAGTATTTTCTGAATTCAAACCTTTTTCAAATGCAGAAAATTCAATCTAGTTTTCATTGGCTTTTTACGTCAAAAATGTGCATTTTAAATCGCTCTACAAATCAAATGTTTATGGAACAGTTCTTCGAAAAAAATTGAAATACATTTTGATATAATCCATTTAACCGAAGATAAAATATTGAGCCAAAATTATATAAGCGAGGCATGACCCTATTTATAAATCATACACAAGAAGTGATTTAGATCCGATTGTTTAAGGGCACAATAAAATCTTATGGGGAACCGTAAAATAAATACTATTTATTGCCCAAATAATTTATGTTCTTTGGAATTTATTATGCAGCAAACAACGCGACAAATTAAATTTTAACATTTTTATTTCTTTACAAATGTACGAATTTATTATTTTGAAATATGCCAGGAACGTTTTTGTAAGATACCATTAATCGGCTTTGCAAGAAATTTTCGCTCTGCTTGGAAGATAAAATAAGTTAAACAATGGCTAACGCTTCCTTCTTAGTGAAAAATAGATTATCCATGAATATGTACTTGATATCAGACTAGTTCGGGAATGAAGCCAATTATATTTTTTGCATTTTTTAAACTATACAAGTAGAAAATTATTTTGTGATAATAATTGAGGTTTACTTCAAATCATATTATAAAAAGGATCTTTAGCTTTTTTTAATAATTAAAACGAACATGTGTGTGTGTTTTTGCAAATTATTTGAAGTCTATCTGAACATTGTTTCGATACATTATTTACCTGTAAATTAGCAAGTCTAACTCTAACTCTAAATATTAATAATTTTAATTAATAATTAATAGATAAAATTTGCTCGTTTTTATTAATGTTTTTGTTAACAATTCTCTACAAATTACATGTTTATTAAACAGTAGGGGCCATTTTAATTAGTGTTGTCAATAAATTTGATATAATGCTTCCTTAAATTTTTGAAGTCTAATTAAATTTAACATGTAATATTTCCCATGGATATTTCAAATGGAATCTATCGAAAATCAGAATACTTGTCTATAAAGCATCGGTAGTAATTTCAAGATCTAGATTAACTCTCATGAGTTCAGAATGAGCAATAGAAATTCTTAAATCTGTCAGTGACACCTTAGCCCATGAGGCCAGGCTTTCTGTGCCATCTCAGTATACGTGACCATTGGGCGCTTCCAGGGTGCATATGAGCAGATGTTCCGATCAGGTGGTCCCGGCCCAGAAGCGAAACCCCAGTGTTTGGTCCCAAGTAAACTGGTTCTCATTTTATCGACCCTTTTGATGGGGATGAAGGCTGATCCGAAATTACTTTAATAGTATAATCTTTATATAATTTAGGCCTACATTACATTGATTCCAGTAAAAAGTTAAATTCCTGTGAGATTTTGGTGATTTTTCCCACATACTCTCCGAATGATTTCATTGTCCTAATGAAGAAAAATATTTCAGTAATTCATTGTCTTAATGAAGAAAAATATTTCAGTAAATCTATAATTATTCTTTTACTTCACCCTTATTTATTCTATACCTCTACCAAAAGTCAATTTACTTTTCTTCACGTGAATTCAATGTGTGTGAAGAAAGTACCCCAGTTTTTCAGAATATTTCTTTATTTATCGCACTTTAAATATATTTTTGATACTCAACTTTTAATTTTTTTAAAAAAGATATATTAAGTATCAAGTTTTGTAATGTTTTGCAATTGAATATTACAGTTAATTTCAAACAAATATGAATTACAGAAAGAAATGGTAGAATGGTATTAAATGTCAATAAAAGTATCTTAAAACATGAAAAAAGGATTTTAAATGGTAGTTTGTTTTCTTTTTCCAATTCTGATAACTTGTGTATGTTAGCTATATTATAATTTATTAGTCAGTTATTATCAATTCCTTATTATTTTCCTGGTCACCATTATGCCATTAAAACATCCATTCTAACTTATCTAGGCATGATGATGCTAGTGAATCTCTGTGATTACAATATAGTATTGTTTATTGTTGATTATTGCATTTTCCTTTCTGACCAGATATGGTTCTTTTATTTTTCTAATATCGATGCTCTCAAACTTTTATTAGAGAATGCCGAATACATTTTTCATTCGTACTAAATATAATAAATGAAACAGTGAAAAGGGATAAATCTTTTGTAGAAAATGATTACTCGTTGAGTGTATCAGTTTTATTCATTGTTTGAAGTCTTATCAAATTATAGGATTTTCAATTTAAAACAAAAACTTAGAACCTCATCTTTTATTTTTAAGAAAATTTATTTTTATTTAATTTTTAGATGTTAGCATGAAATGTTTATTAATTTTATTAAGTGACGTCGTTAATGTTAACAGACATAAATTAGTTTTCATATTTAAGCAATTTATTCTCTTATTTTTGTAACATTAAAATAAAGATATAAAAAAGAAATAAAATGATATTTTTAAAATATAAGTAATTTAATTTAAATGCATAATAATGAATTTTTATTATAAATAATTCATTCAAAAAGCTTTTAAATAAATTGTTCTTACCATCCCAGCCATTGGCGTGAATAAATAGTATAAGAAGGAATGGTTTATTACTCAATATTTGGCTGAGATTGAGATATGAAATCCATATCCAATTATGCCTAGCTATCATATTTGACATCAGGCTTTGCATGACAATAGAATTTTGGATTACGAGTCTCAATCCCGAGCAAAACTCATCAATTTTCCGTAAGACGTTTTAAAGCTGTTCTTCTTTACAAAGTCTCAAGAAGAAGTGAACCGGAAGCTTTAATGTACGTAACATCCTGCTATAAAAATGCCATCTTTCTATTCTTCGTATTTTGGTGAGAGTTTTATAGCCCCAACTTCATCAAATCCAGATAGTTTTAGATTCCCGACATCAACGCCAATTATAAAGGTTCAGGTTTATAGCTGCTTGTATCCTTTATTTCACTATCCATTCTCTCTCTCTTGCTTGTATTTCTACCTGTTTGATAGGGACATGCAGACGACATAAAATGGATGCCTGTCCTTTAGCCTGAAGAAATGGGCTGGATAATAAAATGAATTGTAAAAACAACAAGATAATTCTACAACCTTAGGGAACTATTTAGAAAAGGACTATAGTATTTATTGTTTGCATCAGTTTTCAAATATAATTATATCCTCAGCCAATATCCTGCTATTCTTTCTTATTCATTGATATATTTCCAGTCAATACTTTCACATAACACACAGGCCAACAATATCTAAATTTTATTTTAGCCTGTGCCACATTAAAGACAGTCTCAGGTTTTGGAAGTATGGTATGGGCCTCCGTAGCCACAATAATCTAATAAAATTAATGCCTGCCTATGATCTAATTTAGTCAGCGTTATTCTGGATTAATATAATCTCAACAGAGTAGGGGGTATATTCTTTTATAATTATAGGATGCAACAAACTATATTGATGTACTTTCATAGTTCTGGTTGAATTGAGTTTAATATTAAAGAAAAGTGATATTTAGTAGACTTAAACTTAAATTCAAATAAGAATTAAAATATCATAGTAATAGAACATAAAACAATTTTTATATGAAATAGTTTTATCAAAATTAATTAAATTCTATTTATATATTTCTAAGATTGATGCATAATTTAAGTTGCCTGTAGAAGGTGACCAGGAGAAATCTGGAAGAACCGAAAATATGAGTAGGATAGATTGTAAGTATTAGAATAATTACGAGCAATTTACCTTTCTGAGTACATACTATTTTTACATTACTAGGATGTGGTATGTGCAAATTTTGTCAAATTACAGGGGTTCAGAAGTTTAGCAAATAAACTAAGGGCAGTGATAATTCAAAAGATGTCAATCCAAAAGCACAAGTAGTTAAAATATTTATAACACAAATTAACAACCAAATTAAATATATTCTCTTTAATTTTGTGCAATATAAAATAGGCTCATTTGGAACTAAAATGAAATAGCACAAAAGTATCATTACAGGTTATAATCATTCCTAACCACAACCTGAATACAAAGTGATCCCAGGCTTTCCTTGATCAGCAATTCAAGATTGGAGGAAAATGATCAAAATTGAAGTCTTTCAAAATAGGAAGATTACTGACTCAGAGAAATGGGATTTAAAAGGCCGAAGAACAGAAGTTCAGTGAGTCAAAATGTGAGTAGATTCATATCATGCCACTTTACATAAAGGCAGGCATAAAGACATATATCTATTTAACGCAGAGCCTTCAACAATTCAGGTACTTCTGTTTCCTATAAAATAAAACCGTATAGTCATGATGTGCTCAATATCAAAGTTGTTTTCATATTTCGCGGAAAATTATAGGAAGAGTGCTAATATAACCAGCAGTTAGAAGTATCCATGAACTTGGAAATCTTTCTTCCATTATTAATTTATTGAAATTTTCTAAATACTATTATTTTGCCATTTGTTTTAAATAAGTTTAGAATGTTTTCAAATAGTCGAAGATAGCCAAAATTGCCAGTTCCATATATGTCAAAAACAGGCCAAAATATCAAAATCAATAATCTTCTCTTGATCATATGGTTAAACATTTATTTGAGTTATAGGTTTGCCAGTTTGGTAAGTCATAGATATTTTACATAAATTTAGCATACAATTGTGCCAAATGTTTTCCATTTTGTAAAACTCTGGCCTATGTTTGTATTTTGTTCTTTGAAAATGCAAGCATTAGAAAGATGTGTTCTGTTTTGCCATTAACTTAAAGTGAAAACAGTCATGCAGAGATCATCTTCATCAAAGCTTTTAAAATCAGCAATTAAAATTTAAAAACAACCAAATGACTGACCCCTCTCAATGTTCGAAGTGGAATGGTACATTTACTGGTTCCTGGTCGATTTATTTAACATTTCTTTTAGAACTCATGGAAGATAAAAAGAATGAAACTTGAGCTCTAAATTGGAGGTACAGTGATAAAAAGGTTCTCACCGAGACAAACAGCTTTTCATTCGAGTTATGGGTGTCACGGAATGGTGTTTCTGTTACAACTCCTGGTGAACCATCCATTTTATTCTAAATTGAAGAAGTGGTAAAATATGCAAGTTCTATCTTCAAATGTGCATTCGAAAAGGCTTAATTTGATCAGATTGAATGAAAAATTAAAGCATTACTTTGGACAGCCCAAACACAAAGATTTTCCAACGAGAAGATCCAGTTTCATTCAAGTAGGATATTTCATGGAGGATATTTCACAAGGATAGAGGTGGATATAGTGAAGGTGATATAATGATTTTGTTGGAATAAAAACAAAATGGTTCATAGTCTCAATTATTTAACCACCTTATACACAGCTCGTATAGATTCAAGATGTTGTTCAATTTCACAAAAATCCATTAATTCATTTCCTTCATGTTCAAACTTTATCATTAATCAGTGGTGAAACAATCTTTTGTATATTGCTTCTAGATGCAATTTGGTTTTATTTGTAATATATAATTATATATACATAGAATTTCGGTTCTTGTTTGCAAATTTTGGAAAACAGTATCAAAATAATCAAAATGTAAATCCTTCTGAGATTTAGCTTTATATTCATTGCCGTATGAGTTTGAATCAATATTATATTATTAAGTTAATTTCATTAAATAAGACAAGATGAAGTAAAAACTAATTAATGTTTTAATAAGAGTTAATGAAAGAAATACGGAACTATTTATATTATATCACGCTTAAATTAAAACAAAATATTAATTTATCATAACAACTTTTAATGTAACCTCCTCATTCTTGTTTAAATCTTTTCAATCAGAAGGTTTAATTTGTTAGAAATGAATCATAACTAAATACTAAATATGATATTTTAATATTGTTTCACAATGCCTTGTTAACAGTTTTCTTTGATTTATTTTGTATACTAAACTAGGTTTAGTTCTTTTTACAGTTCTTTTAATAAGAAACCATTTTAAACTAGTGGTATTAAAGTATTTTATATATTCCACAAAAGTCAAGACTTAAGTAAACAAATTGAAGCAGGGACCACATTGGTATTAAAATAAATTATTTAAAGTGTCCATAATTAAATCATTAGCAATATACCATATAAATATTTAATATTACTTGGTAGATATATTTATCCTGCTGAGAATTTGAAGGTTTCTTTAATCTCTACCCTCCCAAATAAATATTAATATTTTAAGTTCCATTATAATTATATATAAAAGTTAAAAAAATCCATGCTCTTTATCTGCTACTTTTATCTTGCAAATGTATATATTATCGCCACATGATCATGAATTTTATCATTTATATTAAGGGTAGGCAACCTTATAGCTTTGGCATGCCAAATTATTCTATCAATATAATCCAAGGTGCCACACCATAAGAAATATTTGAAACAATTCGATTCTCGCTTTAATGCATGCGGAGTTAAGAAATAGATGTAATGAATATAGATTAATAATTTCATTATATATTAATTTTGCATCCTTATAAAGATATTTATTAACATAAAATATAACTATTCCTTCAAAATTAATTTAAAAAATTAAAATTGCGCATGTATTATTTATTATGTATTATTAAGCATGTTTTATTAAGATTTAAGTATTGTCTTTCTATATAATTAAATAAAATAAAAATATTTTAATGCAAACCTTGTCCCTGTACTTTTCTACTTCATATCTTAATATCAGAGGTATAATTTGCGGATAACAATTTTATACGATTCTAAATATTCAGTCGTTTAGCAATTTCTTAGTCGATTCAAAATTTTCATATGAAAAAAAAATTAGCTTACACAGATATGTAGAACGAAAAACTGAAGCATGCAATTTGCTTTCTTCAAACATTAAACATATATTTCAATTACATCCAAAAATTTATAATATATATCTCTCGAATTATGGCTTGAATTATCTTTCAGATTTTGTAGTAATTACGTAAATGTTGCTTTCTTTATTCTGAAGATGTTAATCCAAGAAACTTCATTTCAAAATTATCAATTTCCATCCACTAAACAATTGACAAATTTGTAGAGTAATGTAGAGTGCATTTAAAAATTGTAACGCGTGCCATAGGTTGCCGATCCCTGATTTATAGAATATTACACCAAAAACTATACCAAATATAAATCTGACCTAGTTTAGTTTTTATACAAAAACAGTTTTTTGTACTCAGAAATCTCAGATAAAATAAGTAGGCATAAAATTCAAAAACAGTGTTGAAATAATAAAAACAAGCTGTCATAGTGTACTATAAACGCTTCTTACTGATACACAATTTGCTAAATAGACATTTAAACACTCAAATTTAATTTAAATTCAACGAAAATGGTTATTCTGGATACTAGCGTGATTGAATTAAACTGACTTGAACTATCACAACACGATAATCTTATTCAAATAACCCTGCACTTAGAAGATTAAATTGCATTTTGGAAAATTAAACAATTAAATCCCAACCAAGCTAATTTGGAAAGACGATGCTTCAGTTCTAGGCCGATAGTTGACGGATACCGAATTGCAAATGGGATTCAGTAGTAGAATTAACATCGATTGTTCTCTAAATTCTTGTAATGTGAGTCGGATTTCTACATTCTATTTCTTCGCTATCAGTGACGTATAATTCGAAATTCTGTTTGTAATTTGTTTTTCATTCAACAATAAAATACTTTGATTAATTGTTTCTAACTTTTGCTGGATTGCAGTTTAGAGATTTATTGTACTAAAATAGCATTTCGAAAGTCTATTTTACAGGTTTAATTTCTTTAAAATTAGGATAATTTAAACGTTAAAGCAATGAAAGGACACCATTAAAATTGCCTACGCATAATAGGCATTAAAATTTTCCATTTTAAAAGTTTAGTTTACTCAAATATTTGCATGGATTTTTCGGATACATATTCTTATTCAATATCAGTTATAGGGTATTTGTTATTTTCTTTAAAAATGGAATAATTAATGAATTTTATGAAATGCCACCTGGATGGCGTATTTGTTTTTTCACTAGCCTTGTACTTCTAAGGTTGCGGGTTCGACCCCGGCCCAAGTCGTTGGATTTTCATGATGCAAAAATTTGACTGTGACTACGTCACATGATTATACGGCATGTAAAATATCCCTTGAGTGCTTGTTTGGTTTGGATGCTCTCGGCAAAATTAAAATCCTTATTACGGTTTTGCATCGCAAGAACTCAGATGTTTCAGTCTGGGGAGAAAACTTGGCGTCAAAATTACTAGCGGCAATCGGTATCCGCCTATATGGTGCCACACTAAAAAGGGATACAAGCTCTCATGGAATGTACTAGGTCTGCAATGGTAAAACACCAATCCGCAATCCCACTAGATATAAAAAAATATTATCCTTATAAGGTGTCAGAGCAGTAGTATGGTGGTCCGCATCATGAACTCGAGGCTGGCGTGTCATAAGTTCGAGTCCTACCGCCATTGAAGACCCGCCGTTTAGAGAGACTGATGCACATTAAATATGCCCAAAATCCTTCTCAATGACGTGGTGTGAAAGGCAGGAGAGGAAGTTCCAGTTTGGTGTTGTCCTCGTTACTTGATCAATGTTTAAAATTAAGAGATCCGTCACCAAATGACCTAGTGTTGCTTTATTAGGTGACGTCAATAAACACACGTTCAACATTATCTTTATGAGAAGATAGTGTCCTTCTTGCAGAAAATTTGTTTAGGCAAAAGATTGGCATAATGTCTTTGTGATTTTCAGTGCATGTTACAGAAATACAATATTTTTGTATATTTTCTGATTAATAATGTATATTATAAACTAAGTTGTAAGGAATTAATTTAAAAAATCATGTGTAACTCTAATGGTTGCATTGATATACTTTGATTGCGAGGTCAGCAACTTCAATTATACAAGTACCTAATTGATTTTAAATAGTATTGACGAATGCCCCTTTCTCAAGCATATTCCATCAAAAACTAAGAAAATTCTTTTATACCATCGCACACATAAAATTATTTATCAACTATGGTTATAGATCCAAATTAATTTTGAAATAACCCCTTTTCTTTTTGCATGTCAGTACTAAAAACTTTATTTTGCTTTATTATATAATTTCTTTTATGTCTTTAAAACTCTTTATTGAGGATTAATACCAATTATTTTCAAAATATAAGGAGATAATTATTATTAAAATTCATTTCGTTTTCTTAAGTATGAAATTTAGTTTTAAATAATTGGCTGCAACCTGTGCAAGACAAGACTTAGCGTAGAATTTAATAACGGAAATACTCAGAGCAAATGAAGTTTTCAAAATCAGCATGTCATCTGCTTTCCTGAAAGCTACCATTAAATATTAGTTGTCAAATTCAATCCAGCTTAATACAGTTCATCAAAAAAGGACGTGTCCTCTGAATGGGAAAATGTACAACGGTTCTCTGATTTAAAACTCAATAATTACTTTCCCAAAACTGCATTAACAAACCAGCATCATTTGGGAACAATCCATACCGCTTTTGTGTTCTATATTTTATCATCTTAGAAACCTGTATTTGCTCTCAAGCATAACTAATTGGATTATATATGCTAAATGTCGTATTCCACATTACGCAAATCACGTATATTCTTGAATGCACAAATCTACAAGAGGGGTTATTAATAATATTTTCTTCATCTTGTAGGAAGTAAATTAATTAAATATGATCTTTGTAGTGCAAGCATATATTTGTTAAAATTAATGTTCTTGGATAAACTCAAGTTGAAATGTAAATAGAATTGCAGTGGCATAAAGCATCTTTGCGGCATATTCATATCAGAGAATTCCTTCTGTATATTGTTTTGGTAATTTATTGGTTAAATCTGTTTCTCCATTCCATTCCATTTTCTGATAATAAACTGCTTTATCATTGCTTATAATGGTGGAAAAATTGAAAAAAAGATGATATTTTTCTTGAGTAAATGTTTTATACATAATATTCCCCCCCCCTATATATAATTTTAGATTTTGCTGAATATAGAAAAATACAGAATGTATTACATGTTGATTTATATTGAGTATTAATAGATATAATTCATATTCATGCAACATAAATTATGTTGTGTAAATTTACTTGTAATTTCAAAATAAAGCAGGTAATAAATAAAAGAACAAGAATTATGTTGTTAATTGAATTGCGAAGATACATTTTTCTAAAAGCATTCTACTAAAAAAAGGAGTGGTCAAATGTTTTAAAACATAATCACGTGAATTAATTGATTATTAATCTTTTCTTTAATCTCACAATTTTCAAAACAGAGAGCTTTCTGTGATAGCTTATATATATATATATATATATTAACCCTAATTTGCTGGTCCTAATTCAGCAACAGCTTTAGAAATCATAACAGATCTTCATTTTAGTCTATTGACTCTTTTGGCTTCTTACATTTTAAAGTTCTAATTCTGTTCTATGTTATACATACGCTTAGTTAATTCTTCTATAATAGACTCTTCTATCATTTTTAAAGTATGTTTCTTGAAATCTGGTTTGGATCTTCTGGCTTTGTTAGTGATATTATTTTGTATTATCAATTTTATTATGCCATGTATTTCATTCATTTTATGTTACTATATATATATATAAATTAAAAATAAGAAATTTTTTTAAGAAAATGAAGTTTTGTATGTTATTTAAATTATTTAAATTTGTTTTTATTAAAAATACATATTATAAATAAATTTAAGACTTATTGTTTTACAATATATGTGTTATTAATAGTAGCATGATACAAGTGCAAAGCGTTAGATTTTTGAAATATTTTAATATTCTTTAAATGGAAAGAATTATGCTACAATATATTTATTTACATGTAATGAATAAAAGTCATTAATGTTTGTAAATGCCTTTATTGTCCTTCCATTTTAATTTTTAGTCGCTTAAGAAGTATGCGTTTGAAACTAATGTAATATATAGTGTAAGCTACGGCTAACGACAGGCGTACATATAGTCCTTTGCCGCAATGAATGTCGTGGGCCTCTATCTGACTACATCAGACCAGTGGCATTTGTAACAACACTATATAGTGTTTTCATTTTTGCATATTATTCTAAATTTATTATTTCTGATACTGCAACATCATTTTCCTCGATCAGAAACACTAAATAAATTTCATTTGACAGTTCCATTATTTTTCTCATAAGTCTAAATCAGGGGTCGTCAACCTATGGCACGCATGCCACATGTGGCACGCGGCGCAATTCTCAGTGGAACGCTGCACTGCTCTACAAATCTGTCGTTTTTTGAGCGGATGAATGTTGATAAATTGTAATGGATTTTACTTGACAAATATATTCAGAATTATGGATATTTCCGGAATTACGAAAAAAATCTGAAATAATAAATCTAAAGATAAACAAATAAACAGCTATTTTGTAAATTATTGAATATCATTGCTGGAGAGATTTAATGTTTGAAGAGAGAAAATTGCATGTACTCTCTCTGCTTTCCGCGTTTGCATATCCGCTGCTTCTCCATATCTAAGTAAAAAAATGTTTCCTCATATGAAAAATATTTTGAGTATGCTAAGAAATTGTTTCATAACTGAATGCTCAGAATCGTGTCAAATTGAAAGTCACTAATTTATACCCTTAATTTTGTGACATGAAAGTAGAGCGGGGTAAGCACTAGGTTAGCCTAAAAATTTTTATTTTATCTTTTTTTAACTTTAATGAAGGGAAATGCTTATATTTTATGTTGTTAATTTATTTTTTTCTAAATATACATGATATGTATATAATTTTAACTTTTTATTTTTTGTTAAAAAAATAATTATATTTTATGCTATTTATTGTTGTGTTAAGAAATATGTTTAAATGATGCAAAATTTATATATATATATATATATAATAAAACTGTAAATCTGTATTATTGACCTCTATTCTCCAATTCTGCATGTAATAAAATGCAATACTGTCTACGGGAATCAAATTTTTTCAAAATTTCTTGTGTGGCACATTGAATCATATTGGTAGATTGGTTTGGCACGCCACAGCTAATAGGTTGCCGACCCCTGGTCTAAGTAATTAAGACAATTTTTTGTAGAATTGTCATAATCATTATTTATATTAGAATGAATTTAACGGGTATTTAAAAATATTTTTTCCATTCAGCAAATTCATAGCATTTGCTTTTGCATTAGATTTGTAATTTTCATATATTAATAATAATTTGTGTAAAGCCTGAGCTTATTTAACAGTCTACCCTAATTTTTCTAAAAAAACAATTTCATATTTTTGAACAATTTTTTCTTTAAGATAAAAATGAGCAGTGTTTAAATAAAATAAACGCTTTTGATTTAATGAGAAATGTACGCATATTATTTTCAAAATCAATGTCCACAACTCTTTTTCTAAATATTTCTTTCATCTATTTACCTATCTTTAAACAGTTCCTAAGAAAGTGCACACCGTTATCAAATAAAAAAAATCGGTATCTTATCTAAGTTAATAACATATAGTTTCGAAAGTATAATATGATGGTAAGCAAAGCAGTTTAGCTCGACAAATGTTTACCAAACTGCAGTAGAACGTCATTCATTAAATTTAATTGGAACCGGACACCGTTCCGATACGTGATTGTTCGGATAACCGAAAACCGAATGCGATCCATGCAGTATATAAAACCGGACACTATACGAATACTGAAAATCATCACATGCGGGAAATGTGCTTGAAGAAAAAGCAAAATAGGTACAAAATGTTGCAATTTTACCTTTATTGTGGAAAATAATCCCTTTTTTTCCGCTGTACCATTGTACACCTTCGTTTTTTCGCTGCAAGGTCTCTGATTCTCTTGCGCAGCAGTAGTTAAGTAGGACAGCTCTCTGGTTGTTGTTCGTACCACTCCGTAGCGGTCTCTAACGCATAAAACGCGTTAGAATTTGATGGACCCTTGTTATACTTCCATTGTTGTTGTCCTCGTCTTTATCCGTTTCATCTTCAACAGGGTCGGATCCTTCTTGTACGGAAGTCACAATGTCGTCATCATTTAGCAGTTGAAATCCACAGTCTTCTGCATCGTATGCCATCCAGGGGTGTTTCTACATCTTCTTCATCGCATTTTTGAAATCCTTGGATCGATTGGACACAGTTAGTGATCTCCTTCCTGTGGTCGTCATTGAAATCTCTTTCGCCTTCTATAAATCTAGACACCATGCATTTTTCACCAAATAACACAACTGAAATTCCCCCCAAATCCCTCGCCTAGGGTTTTCCCGTCACTTTTGGCCTCACGCGAAACAACTGTTGAGTATTTTAATGTTCGAAAATGTATTCATATACAGTACATGTAGTTGATCAATAAAAAAAAAAAACTTGTTCGGATATTTGACGCTCCGGATAATAAACGTTCAGATAAACGACGTTCTACTGTACTTCAAATTCATCTAATTTCAAGCGAAAATTCCTTTTGGAGTTTTATCAACTAACATCGAATACATTTTTCTTTCTATGTAATGTAATTTAATGACATTTTCATCTAAATATCTACATGGTCTTAAATTTAACTACCAAATAAGCATACACCGTAACATAAAATGAAGACTTTTGTTTTTAATTATTTTACCATAAATATTAATATTCATTTTTTTAACTTTTATATGCATATGCTTACGAATTTTAGAGGCACAAAACTGATATGCATAACAGTTGATAATTTATACAGTAATTTAATACAATCGTAATTTATACAGTAATTATTGAAGGTTACTGGAACATTAAAATGATTATTGCAATTTTATTTTACTTTTAAAAAGTAAAGATCGTTCCGTTGTATCCACAGAAGCATTACTTATGAGTATTCGATAAATAGAACTCTAGAAAATTGAATTTTAACATTGTAAGCAAATGTGATGCAACTGCGATTCAGGTACATATTCTTCAAAATCTGTTTTGTATTAATATGCATTATAAAATATTAATTTTTATTATAGAAGGAATATATTTTTTCTAGTATTATATACTCAAACTTTTTGAGAATTCCATATTTTTTAGGCAAAAATTAAGAACAATTTAAATGAATAGTTACAAAATTTTAAAATATTTTTTAAATGGTAATTATATTTAGTTTTGAATTTAAAACAGCTGAAATTAGCTCTTAAGTTATTATTCAAGTGTATATAATACTAAGCGAATATTGAGTATTATGCTAAATTAATTACACAGCTGGTAAGATAAATGTCTCGTTGTTTCTAACTGCTTATTGTTAACTTTTGAATACTCATTAATAATTCTATATATTTATAAATATGTTTTTACTTTAAAGTAAATAAATCTTCAGATGTGCGAGTACAAAAGCATAGCTTTCTTCGTTATAATTTTTAAAAACAGAGTTCATATAACATGACATAAATTAACTTTTAGACCTTTCTTTTTTGTATTTTTAAAAAAATACTTAAAATATGTGTAAGGAATTCTATAATTAGGATGTTCAAAGGAAAGTTAAAATACTAAAAAATATTGACATAAAACTTTGGTATTTTAAATGGAAGATGCTGTGAATTGTTGATAACGTGTGTTGATGATGATAATAAAGAGCTTAAAATTAATAAATAAAAAACTGAAATATGATGCAGAATAACTAAATTAATTATGTTATGGTTTTATATTCCATTAAACAATATTATTTTTCAAATAATAGGTGAAAATATCTTTATTCGGAATTTTCTCTGGTGATTCGGTTCAGTTTTTTCTATTTATACTGCTGATATTCAGTAGCAACTTGCTTCACAAATTTAACATAAAGTGAATGAATTTTTTTTCAAATAAACATTGAAAAATTTTAGATATAACGCAGTTTCTGCATAAAATTAAAAAAAAATCAAAATCATAAATTGTTTTTTAAATTAAAATTTTTTAAATTTATTTTTAAAAATTTGATTCTATTTATTATATGGACTGTTATTATATGTTTATAAAAACACTCTGCAAATTTTTAAAGTTGTATATGCAGTGGACTTTATGCAAAATGTAACTAAAAGTAAGAATATGACTCGAAAATAAAAAAAAAGAAATGTTATTGATTCTTAATTGCCCATACAGAAATGCTTATATTTTAAAATATGATTTTTAATACATTAACAAATACATATTTAAACACATAAACTTCAGCAAAAATATTACTTTAATTGCTTTTAAGTAAGTGAAAACCTTAAATTTGGTGTAAAAAAAGCTCGTTTACCTCAAATGAAATATAATTTGGTTTCCTTAATGTTTATTAAGTCACAAAAATTAAATATTTAAGAATTATGTGTATTATCTATAATCTTTATATGTTTATGTTACAGAAACGCTGTAATTTTTCTCCTTTTAAACGTAAAATTATAAACAAATGAAAGAGAGGAAATTTTGAATATTTTTATCTATGAAAATAAATTTAATTTGGTAAAATTTTTGATCATAATTGTATTATATGAGAAATGTCTATTTAACTAATCTCAATACTCAAATTCCATTGCAAAAACGAATATAAAATAAGTAACAAGTCCGAAAATATATGATTATACTAATTTTTAAAGAATGCTTCTTTAATTTTCTTACACCAATATAAGAAAATTGTGCTGTTACTGTATAGTCTGTGTTGAAGTGAATGAATAATCATACAGATACATATAAAAGATTAATCGTAATTATTTTTATATTAGTTCTATTAAATTCTCTTTACGGGGTTTCTCTTTAAAAATTAAAGACAAATTTAACAAAAGGCTATTATTCAAATATACTAAAATTTTATTCTAAAACTCTTTTAACTTAAAAAAAGGAAGAAGCTTTTAAAGCATTCATGTATTCAGAAAATTCCTTGAATAAACTACGGGCAGAGAAACAAGGATGTATTAAAATAAAAATTCTTTTTACATTAGATAGGAAGAACAAGAGATTACAAACTTATTAGTAAAACAGAATATTTTTAAATTGACTCCAAAGGATCAATATTTTGTACTGCTTCGCTTCACTTTCAAAATATTGCTCAAAAAAGGATTACAAACAGAAAGTGGAATTATGTACGCCTCTGAACGATTCTACATGAAATTTATAATATCTACATTATTTACATTTCAGCGTCCCGTGATTCCTTTTTTTTACAGAGATATTTTCTAAACTTAATCCTCGTTTTCTCTCCAAGTCTTTTTTTCCCTTTCCACGCTTGAAAAGGTCAATTTAAAAATACCAATGCCCACACTCTTCCAGAATGGATTAGCAATTCCTTTTAAAATAGTTTTCGATCGAAAGACTCGTCAGATTTTTTTCACTCCATCTTTCTAAAATGATTTTTCTGGATCGCTGTTTATTTTCTACCCTCCCCCCTCATTCCCTTTATTTTTTTCACTTTTCTCTAGTCATCCACGTAACACCTCCAATAACGAGATCTCCTGTAAGTAGGAACATCCCTCGAACAAACACAGCTAATTAAAATTCCTTGTTCACACTTCATTATAAATTCTATCCAATTAGAAGAACAGTGAAACGAGTTCATCTGGTGTTTGAAATGCATGGAATAATAAGGATTTTCAGAAACATAAATAGCTAATTGCATTTTATGCTTTTTGCTATTTGAAAGAATAGATAATTAATAGGAATCAACTGCGGATTCATGGTTTTAAGGCATGGTTTGATGGATTTTTGATGGTGAAAAAATTGTGAAAACGAAAATTATTATTTCATTGTCGTTCGGCTTTATGGTTTTTCGATTGTGCTTTTGGTTCTAATGATTATGTGTTCTTAATAAAACAAACTAATTATAAAATTTAGAAAGGGAAAATAACTATGCGATGTTGTATAAGAAAAGAAAAAATATTGAATTCTAAACTAATTAATTTGTCTAGTTTAATTAGGGTGCTAGGCAAATAATTTATTTTAGTTTAAAAAATAAAAATTTGACGTGTAATTATTATTATTTTAATTAACATATTATTTGACTTTCGGATAATTTTATGGAATAGCAATGAAACGTGATTCAAATGTAATTTAATTATATATGCGACAATTTCATATGAATTTCACATGACGTGAGTATAGCATGATTTAAATTTAATAAAAGCTATTTAAAAAGGCAAAAAAATGACGTTCTTGAATGTAAAGATGAAACATTTGAGCTTTAAAAATTAAATGTTGTTATACTTAATTTTTCAAGATTAAAACACACATATTAATTTTTGATGCATATATTTTTTTCTCATGGTCTGTTGTCTTTTAAAAGCCTTTCATATACCTCTTAATCGCCTGTTAAATGTTACGCAATTAACTCTCCAGTGCCACAGTTTTTCACACAAGCTCGCGAAAACGATGAATTGGGGGTGGGGGGGGAGAAGAAAAAGTACAAATAAGCAAGTTTTTCTCTGAAATAAGTACATCATCTTGCAAACACTGATAACGTCCTTTTTATTGTATTCCAAAGCCTTCAGAATATTTTTACTGATAGCAGCAGAAAGAAAGGAGTCGTATTTCGAAAGGACGTATATATCCGTCTGGACAATTAAAGCACCGGTCCAGCAATACGAATTCTCAAGCCGGTGGCAGATAACGGGGTTAAAATATTTACAAATTTATGAAAATTTTACGAATAAAATTTGTATTTATCATTACACTTTTAACTTTGAAACATTGTTAATATATCTAGTAAGAAAATATTAGATGCCATATAAATGATTAAAAATTGTTAATGAATCTGAGGAAGATTTCCCTATTTAAAATGAAAATTTTGTTACGCCATATTTTTATAAAATATGACGCATAAATAAAGAAATGGTTTGAAAAACACTTAAAACAATTTATCATAAATTACAAGATATATATTTGTCTCCAGATACTTTAATATTTTAACCTGTAAATCTGACTTCTTAGAAAAGTAACCGTCCCAAATGATAATTTTTCGTTTCCAATATTTTTATTATTTTTTTAACTTGGGTTTTTCAATGACATAGATGCTCTGATATTTGACAATCAAATGACAGCTTATTTCGTTTTAATCCCTTTTATTAAGACAGTTTATTTGTCATTTTATTTTGGTATAATATAAATAGTTTTTGTTTTGCGTTAGAGAAAGTATATGCATCAATAATATACTTAAAATTATAACAGGAAACTTATTTTTATTATCTTCTTGAAAGCTACAGTTGAAATTTAAGTATTTTTGCCAAGCAAATTAATACGTCAATATCTGTACATTTTTTATATCATACATACTTATTTTCCTTTCTAATAAAATAGAATAGTTGTGTTAAAAATAGTACGGTTTGGGGACTCTGTCCACTTACTACTTTTATCTGCTTTGATTATATAAATATTTTCAATATTGAATTACTTTCATTCTTTGGTTTTATTATTGCTATTTACAAATTTGAACAAATGTCTTAGATTATTGAAGGGTTATCAAAATTTAACGAAATATGTAAATGTATGATTAACAGGAGTTATATAATATTTTAATTGAATTATATTCTCTTATTTATCAAACCATTTATTGAAATACATATAAGTTACAAATATTTTCCGTTTTTTTCGTTTGTTTCCATTTATTTTTGATTTTCTGAGAGGAATTTCTTCAAACAAAATTATAAATTTATGCTACACGAAATATATTTTGATCATTCTCTCAGTTTTATTAATTTTTTATTTTACATTGGAGGAAAATCTTTTAATGTGTAATGACAGGTATGAAAAATAAAAATAAAGTCTATAGAGATATATTCATAAATTAAAATTATATAAAAATTTACTGTATAAACTAAAAAATCTTTAATAAGCATTATCCATGTAGCTTCGAAAAATTATGAATATTACGTATTTCACTTTAAAATTACAATCGTAATGGATTATAAAATTAGCAACAGAAACGGAATTATAAATTATAACGAAAACAGAAAATTATAAGTTAAATAAGAATAATTTCATACAATTACAATAATTATGAAATGGTTATTTTGAATTACAGTAACATATTAATTATCACAAATCTATACTTGATTGCTTCTACGTATTATATAAAAATCAATATGAGCTAACTGATAAACATATAGTATTGGACGCAATTAAATTTATTTTCTTGTGTTGATAAGAGTAGAACCACATAATTTCAATACGTTATACTTAAACTCTTTGTAGAAACAATCACACTTTAGTCCATTATTCTTATTAAGTCCATTACTACTGCAAAACAAATAGAAATAAAACTATAAACTACCGGAAAGCAATAGACATGAATATCAATCAGGTTCGCGAACAAAATGAAGTACTAAGTTAATGTTTAAACGTGCGTGTTACACAAATCCTCTACTTTCAGTAAAATTATTCTGAAACATTTAAATAATTTTACATTGTTTATTTACTGTAGACGCTAATAATTTCATAATAAGCAGACGAACCTTTCTAGTATTTTTCTCATTATACACTGTTATTCCTTTATCGTAAGCTAATTTACACCTTAAATTTGCACCTGTTTGCGTTTATTATATTTATAATCCTTTATGTTAGAGTGGGAACAACTAAATTGTATGATAACAACTGTTGAGAAGTTGTATTTTAATTTTAAACTAAGAAAATTCTATTTTAAGTATAACTTACCTTAGAAAAAAAGTACTTAGTAAATTGATATAAATTAAAACGCTGATACAATTGATTGTTTAATTTTAATGAATTATTTGAAAACTTTAAAAGTATGATTTTAGTATACAGAATATTTCTTCTTAAGATTTTAGAAAAATTCAGATGTTGTACGCTTTCTATTTTTATCTCAATTGAATTTTGAACCGTTAATTCATTTGATTTATTCCTGAAGGCCTTTTATTTATACACGCTTATTATGTATTAAACTACTTTGCAATGCAAAAGACTTGAGAAATATTTAAAATATGATGTTTAAATATAGTGTCATAGCTAAAATTTTAAGCAAACCTAAATTTTTTGTAAAATGAGTAAAATATTTAATATTTTTTTAGTTTACCTGAAACCTTATTAGGTTTCTAGTTATTTTTGTCTTAAGAGTATATTTCATTCAAATAGAAATATTTAGTTTCATTTTCAACATAATCAAAACAGATTCTTTTGAAATTTTTCGTTATTTTAAGTTGAAAAAACATTAATTTCGAAAGGATGTTTAAAAGCATTTATAACGTAATTCTTCTTGTACAAAATGAAATGTGTTTTATAATACTTATTTCATCCAGAAAATCACCTGAAAAATAATCCTTTAACATTTCCGGTCAAAGAAATTCTTAATATAATTCAGAAAATCATAAAATCAAATTTAGGTTGAATTCACTCCCGATATAAATTTGAATGTGCCATTAGGAATAAAAACTGAAAATCTGCAGATAACTACGAAATCGTTTATTGATTCTTCACTACTCAATCTTTCACTTACATCTAAGAGAAAATAAAAAAGGAAAGCTGGGGGGGGGGGGAGAGAAAAAGAAAAAGGAAAGCTTTGTCAAAATTTGATGGTGATGATGAAATGACCAAACGTTCTTTATTATCCTCCTTCTTCCAAAGAAAGCTCTATTATTTTGGCACTTTGTTCACGCCCCTCTTTCTGAGCTTTCCTTTTTTCTTACCAGCATTATCCTTTCTTTTTTTCCTCTTCATTTACTAAAGATTAGTTGCCATTGTTTTAGGCTCATATCATAGATGAAAGCTGTGACAAAAATAGAGTGTTGAAGTCCCTGATGGGAATTTTTTTCTTTGAACCCAAAATTCAAAAATATTTATAGTTCTCATAAGAGCAGCAAACTGGTATTATTAATAAGTGCAGTGTTCATGATATTTTTTTTTGCAATCAAACAAAGCATACTTATGAAATTTGTAATTTGCGCAAAATAAACAACTACACGGAAATAGATAAATTTACTTACATCTATTTGTTACTACTTTACACTAGAAATACTTATGATTCTTAGGATAAATGCAAAAGAAATAAATTATATATTTATGCTCTGACAAAATTAGGGTTTACTTTAACAATCATCGCCATAATTCATTACGTTTAAATCTTAAATTTGTTTACTTAGTTAACATAAATTACATTGATTAATTATCATTTCTTTAGCTTTAAGCTCATTCATCCAAAATTTGGAGGCAAGGTCTTATTTTCTTATGTAGCTATATAATGTATTGAACTGATTTAGAATGTATCCTAAAAAAGAAAATTATATTTATTTATGAAACACACAGAATTTTTTTTTGTTGCTAAAAAATACTATTTAAATAACATAGTTTATTTCCTATCCAAAAATAGACCGATTATATGTCTCCTCAAAACGAGATTAATTAAAAAAATAAAGATAATTTTGCAATTTCTCTTTGCAAGGTTTGCTATAGCGTCAGTATCCAGCGCTGAATGAAAGGTATTCAGTACCACTTCTATACAAAGTGTCACTAATCTTTCCTCGTAGTCGTTGGAGAGTAGGAGATCGTTGTCTATCCGCACCAAAGAAGAAAGAAGGTAGTGATTTGCTTTTTGTTTGAGGAAGATGTGATACTTGCGCTGGATACAGTCTGTCCCTTCCATCACTATATTCTCAATGACGACAACCTTCTGTGGTTGATGTACTGTTCAATTTGTCGTTGTCACATGAAAAAGTTTTCCCCTGTTTGAAGTGTTCTATTCATTCATAGATCTTTTTTCACGGCAAGCAACTTTCACTTTAATGAGCCAGCACGCGTTGAATAATTTCCGCAGGTTTCCCATCTTCCACAAGCAAAAAGAGAATCATTTTCTTTCTTTCCTTCTTGGTACAGATCGACAATGACGCTGCCATGTTGAAAGGTCTGCTATACCCCAACAATTACGAGGAAATACGAGTGACACATTGTATAGAAGTGTTGCAGTTTACCACTTATTCAGCGCCGGATACTAGCACTGTTACCGAACAATGGAAAGAGAAATTGCAAAAGTCCCTATGCTTTTTGACTTTTCCTCACAATGTGGTAAAAAGAACTTGGGTTTAGTTTAATTTTAAGATTTGTAATAGGTCTACAGAATTATATATATATATTCAACCTATGCATCATAAATAGCCTTTTAAAAGTATTTTATTTAATTTGTGTTTCTTTCATTGCATACAAATGCCTCTTTGATTCAGTAAAAAATGTAAGGAAAAAATTCATGCATTGTTTTGATGAGTGCACTTTTGCTAATTTTTTTAACATGAATAAATGACTTTATTTTGACAAAAGAAATTTACGTATTAAATTTCTTTTTAAATCACATCATATTTTTTTCAAATTTAGTGTGTTTTATTTTGATCTTTTAGAAAGCGGTATATTCAATGTAACTAAATATTTTTACAACCATAAATAAAAATTTGAAATTTTTATTTGAAACTGAAATTCTTCTTCAATTTTAAGCCTTCATTATTTATATACGTGAACACAATGGAAAAGAAAGCCATGGACTGACGAATTATCTATGGAATGTTAAAGGAAGTGTGGAATACTTCTTTTAAAAACTACAAAAAGGCATGAACAGTTTTATAATTTTGATCACATTTTTATTCTTCGCATGAAGACGTTCAAAATTTCGCCTAGGTTTACAGATTGTTCAATTCCTTCATCACTGGTATAGCTGTAAAAATCGTCGTTAAAAGACAATTAACGTAAGAAGTTGTCAACAAAGTATATAGCTTCTGTAATTCCATAACAAGCCACTTTAAAAAAAAGTGATTGAAGCACTGTGATTGACAAGCAATTCCAGCTTAGCAAACAGCACTTTGAGAAAGACAAACATTTTGTTAAAGAGATAAAGAGAACAAGAACCCTTTTGTCAACATATCTCACGTCTTAATATTCGCGCCTGTTTGTTGACTTAGCTTAATTAGAATATCTAGTGCTGTCTACAATGGGTTTTGTAAAAGTAGGCATTTGCGTTTTATCGATTAGTACTGTGATAGTTTCAATCCTTTTAAATGTTCTTTTCTTCATGAAGATATTGTGCGGTATTTTATTCTCAAGATATTGAGGTGGATTTTAATGGACTCTTTGAATTGTAGAAAATTTTAAAAGGCTTGTAGCCTTTTGAGGAAAGGAGAGAGCTACATAGTTGGTAAAAAGTCTTTAATGAATGTATGAGGTTCTTAGGCATAAATATTAATTGATTCTGTTTTAAAGTTAAGTAGCAAAAATTTCACTGCTTGGTTATACAGGGGGAAAATGGGAATAAAACATTAAAAAGAAGTTAATGAGTTTTGCAAATAATTTCAAACGCAGTGATTTAATGCCGCACAAAAAAAATGTTGGATAAACAATGACAGGGGAATTTTTCTAAAAAAGGAATTAAATGTATTCCTTTTTCATTTTTTTTTTTGCTTTCTTAAATATTTTCTCCTATGGCGAGAAAAACATAGGAAAAAATGTATTTTTTGCAAACAAAAAATTTTTAATACTGCCATGAATGAATAATAATAAGGATGATATCTTATATTAGTTTAAAAGTGTGTGTTAGGTTGTATAGTTGAATTATAATCTTCAGACAGATAAAAAAACAAAAGGAAATTTTAAAACTTAACATCTGTTTGGTAACTCATTCTCTGATTATACATAACTTCTCGAAATAGCCGTAGTCAAAATAAAAACCTCGTCTAGTTTCTTGACCAAGGTTTCTAACTGCAATACCAATTTGTCATTTACAATTTTTACGATGAACGAAAAATTACAAATAAAGCAATATTTGAGTAAAATGACGAAATAAAGGACAACTGAACAGTAATTTTATGTATCTATAAAAGGTTTGTGAACAGTTTAAGCTAAAAGTACGATCTTCTTTAAGTGATGAAAAATCAATTAACTGTTTCACTGAGTGTGTGTGAGTGTTTAATTTCAATTCTATTATATATGAAAGTATTGGACCTCATGAGTCAAAACATAAATTTCTTTAATTTTAGACACTAATTAACATATCATCTATTTTTCCCCCGATATATTATTTTAAACTCGAAGCAAATTAAATATCCTGACGAAGTGAAAAGTTGACAATGTTATATCTCATATGTGCCATATACTGGATGTCAGTAAAAAGCATTTTCTAAAGCAAAAATGTATTAAAAAGAATTCATTTTATAATGATTCTAAGGCAAAATGGTATTTTATAATAAAGAGAAAAAAGTTTATTTATATCATTATAATGTAAGATCGTAATGTTTTAAATTATTGTATAATACATTTCTTTCATTAGCTTAGTCTCTATTGTATTTTTAACCATCGTGTATGCGCCTCATCTATTCTTATGTATATAATTTTACAGTAAACATAATATAATTTCAGCGAAAAGCTGAGGAAGTTTTAAGTGCTATACTAAACCAACGGATTTATTAATATGTGAAAAACGAATAATTAAACACTGAAATCCAATAAGAACTTGCGAAAATTATTGATAATGTAAATAAATACCCTATAATTCTTTTGGATAACAATGTACATTAATTTATAATTATTTTCAGACAAAGGCATTCTTTTGTGTATAAATTTGAACATTCTATCGCAAATTTAATTGCTAAATTTTTTGTGGATTTAACTGCAATTCATAGTAGAATAAAATCTCGAAACCAGTAAGAAAAATTATTTCAAAATTATCTATATTTTTAAGCAAATGAAAATAAATATTGATCTTTGAAAATTCATTATTTTTGGAAAATATTAATCTTATGAAATCTCTGCAAGGCATTTTATGGACTTCCTTTTGATCCCAGAATTGAAAAATGAAACGGATTGAGGCAAGTTGGCTCAATAGGGAAAAATCTATATTTTTCTATTTGAAAAAGGGATTTCATTTCTGTCTTTCATTGACAAATCTATTCTTTCAAATAAATACTATAATAAAAAAAGAAAAGAAAATAAAGTTTTTATAGTCGTTTTTGGAGAAAAAAACTGTATAAAACATGTATAACTATTTTATTTCAGAACATAAATAAATGAAATAAAATTGAAAACGTTGGAATTCAGGAAGTTATCAAAATTCTTTTGCGTTTATACTTCTTGGGCAATGTTTAAAATTAAATCTTGTTACAAATAACCGTAAAAAGATTATATATATATTAGTTTTATACAATATTGCAATGAATTAGGATCAAAAATAATTTATATAGATATTTTTTTGTTAATTTTCTACATAATATTAAGTAATTTTTGAAGTTGTCGCATGTTGTGTTTACTTCATGCACTTAAGCAATGTTAGATAAAAAGATGTTCGAATAAGAAATATATATTATAACTGAGCTTGTAGAAAATTCTCAAAAGTTGGATGTTTCCCGAGCAGTTTTGGAATTCTTTTTATGAGTTTGTTGAGATATTAGAAATGCATAAATTCTGTTTTTCATTATATAAGACTGCCTTCGCTTAGTATTAAAATTATGGCCAGAAATTGGAATATTTTTCCAGGTATAAAATGTTTACAACTTTAATGTTGTATTCTAGCTTCGATATCCAAAAGAGATCAGGATATATCTTCATACTACTGGTTTTTATCCAAGTTAAAGCAATTTTTTTCTCATATAAAGTGTTTTCGTCCATTTTTTATGATGTGACGTCATAGTCACATGATAATGAGAACTGCGTTTTCTAGCGAATAGTTTCAAAAACTAACGCGACGTCACATTCACACGATAAAAGGAATCATATGTTTCCATCTAATTAGTTGATGCGCTTTGTTATTGCCGACTTTTTGCCCTTGCAAAAACTTTCTCTTAAATGTCAACAATGATATAGTAAATAATATACAAAATAGTTTATTTAAAAGCACATACATAAAATAAGTATTTCTTAAATTTTAATGTATTTTGGAATAATTTTTTTCACAGCATTTGAACATGTTTATCCAATCATAAATTAGAAGCTTTTTCAAAGAGATCAACAATGATTTAAAGGTATGTTTTGAATTCATTGCAGAGCACGTATTTAGAATTCTTATTTTGTGACCGTCATGAATTGAGTCCATTCTAATGAGTTATCACCATACATATAAAAAAAGGAAAACCAGATATCTATGGGATATTTGGAAACTTCAAAACATATTTAAGAATTACAACGTTGCAAATTTTATTGAAAATCAAAATATTTTTCTGTCTGAAAATGTGCTATGTGTTTAATTCAGGCTCTCATGCTTTTGGTGAAGGCAGCTTTAAACTTAGGGGTTTAATAATATGGAAGTCTCGTAAAGATTGTAAATCAATAAGAATGTATTTTGAATACATTTTTAGCATTCAAATTTCTTAGCATCATGAGAAAGCGAATAATTCTTTATGATTTTTTTCAGCATTTATACACTTCCTTAATCGACTGAAACATTTTCTAGAAGGAAATAATAGTGCAAAAATGCCGTGACTAAAATCATTGAGTTCTACAGCAGAAATAAGTTCTTTTTGATGTTTTTATTTCCATTGCTTCATTTAACATAAAAACGTTAATGAATGTTTTTTTTAAAACTATGTGGAAATTTTTTAAATATTTTTATACTGTTCTTATAATTCTTCAGTTAAATTCCTGTGATTTTATCTACGTAATGATGTTTAATTAAAAGATGGAACTTGTCTTAAAAAGAGCTGTATAACATTTCACCAGAGCAATAATATGAAAAAAAATCAGGCTTGAATTATTATATGTTACTCGTAGAAGCTTGAGGAATGAAAAATATATTTTAAACATTCTTCTGAAATGGATATATAAGTAACATCTTTCATTAGTACTTTACTTATCTTATAATTCATAAAACAGTCCAAGAATTTATTTTCCAGCATCAAACCTACTAAGGTATCGAAGGGAAAAAAAATGAAACTTTAACATAATATCTTGGTTAAAAAATAACAGGGTTATTAAAAAGTTTATTCGTTTTGTGAAAGTATGTCTTTGATGAAATCTTGCGATGTTTTATTAAAATATTTCGAATTAAAAGGAATAAGTTTTCAGCCACATTAAACCTTATTTTGCTTCAGTGATTAAAAATAATCTCTGAAAAAGTATCTTTTTTTTTTTGTCTGTGTAGGAGTTAATCTTTCAGATCTAACATAAAAAATAGTATGTAAGGTAATTCTTTTTCCATATTTCGATTCAACCTTTTCAAAAGTTATTTTAATTAACAAAACTTTTAATTAAATTTTGGTAGAAGCTAAATTAAATTAAATTATACTAAGTTATTATAAGTTCCATGAATGCTTAATTATTATAATGATAACGTGCATAATCCTCATTATATATAAGACCAATTAATTTAATTTTAAGATGTTAGTACACAAAAGTGAATTAGTTTTATCATATTAAAGAAAAGTAGATAATATTTCATTTTCGTATAATCTACATTAAAGATAATGTTCCGTTAAATATCTACTTTAAAACAGATAATATTATATTATGATTAAACGTATTTATTAAATTTGTGCTAATTTCAACCAAACAAAGCTTTCATTAACAATATATGTGTTGTAATCATGTATGATAACGCATATCAAATATTCTTATGACAAATTATTTTAATGTAAGTTCAATTTTTTGCAATGCTTTCTTTTTATTTTAGTATTTTCCACATACTTAATTTAAGGTATCCGACTAAATAGAAAAAAATGTTTTTTAGGAACGTTAGGAAAAAGAAGCAGAGTATTGCTGAAGGATAAGGAATAACATATAAGAATGGTGAAGCTTAAATTTTTTTTATATATTTATTTTATCTAGTTAATAAATATATTTTTAAATATGTTTTTTGAAGAATGAAATTGTCATGATAATTTGTGCACGAAAAATTGGATATCTCCAAAACGATCCAATAAAATTCTGTGAAATACAATAAGTTATACAATAAGCCCTTTAAAGTGTAACAAAATGTTTTAAGATAGTTACATTTATAATATTTTACAGCCCTTTTTAACTTATAGCTTAATGTAATTTTGACGAAAAATCATTAATGTCAAATTTCTAGCATATATAATATTTAATTCTTAAAATATTTTTTATCTGGGGTTACTACACTTCAAATGTAAAGAAGCATATCAATGAAATGAAAATTACAATAGGTCCAATGTATTTTTATTTATGCTATTTTTCTTAACATTGAAAACTACTAATTCTAACTAAAATTTTATGAAAATAATATTTTTTCTTTCAAAAACAAGGAATGATACATACTAATTATTATAATTATGACTTTTTAGATCTATTTATGTTCTTTAAAACAATGAAATTCTTCTAAAAATCAAATTTTGACTCATCGGTCATCGAACCTTGTCGGATGTCTTAAAAACTCGATTCAGATGTTCAGATTTTCATTTAGAAAGTAAAGAAAAAAAATGGAGCAAAAGATAATAAAACATTTTCCTTAGTAAAAAGCCATTTTTATAATAAATAATTAAGCACTCAAGTCGTTAAAAATTATTTGAAAGTTTTCTTTATTATTACTGTAAAGTTCATCTAATCAAGTTCAATGCTCTGAAACGTCACATTGAAATGTTTTCAAAAATATAGAACGTGTTTCTTTTTTTTTAATCATAATATCACTGTAAACCATTATTCAAAGATTATAATAATCTTAATTTGTAAAAATATATTAAAATAAACTTAAAAATATGAAATTTTTTGAATCCATTTAACTATTATATAATCCCAGCAGTTAATTAATTACACAAACAAATTTTTACTTTCTTTTAAAATGAAATAATGTTTCTGTGATTCATAATTTTTAGTTATTTGATTTCATTGTTGTGTCCTTTCTTAATAGGAGTATTATACCAAATTACATATTTTTTTGAGATTATTGTCAAATGATTGAAAAATATCATCTATTTTTTTTAAAATTGTGCATTCTTTTGCAATTGGATTTTTTTTAAATGTAAAAGAAAAAAAATCCCTATAAATTAAAATATAATACTTCTCACGAGACTTAAAATATTATTTATTCGTTTTTTTATATTGCCTTTTTCAAAATATTAAATAATATAAATACAATGCATTGATTTTTTTAAAAAAAATGCTATGGATGATTTAACAAAATAAATTTAGTATTTAAAAGATATATGCATCTATTTTGACTGGAAACTTCTACTATTAACAGAAATTATTGTAATATAGTTTTAAGTAAATGCTATTTATAAAATTGTTGTTTTATTAACAAATAAATAAAATTGAAGTGTCTGTTTATGTAATTCAAATTAGCAGCTTTTACTTAATGCACTAAAGTATATACAATTTACTCATAACAAAACCAATTTTAAAATTTTGTCTGTCTGTCTGTCTGTCTGTTTGTTCCAGTAATCTCAGGAAACGGCTGGTGCGATTTTAAAATTATTTCACTAATGAAGCTACATTAACGGGGAGTAACATAGGTATATTTTATTCCCGTATTCTTACCAGGAACGAAATATACAGTGAACGTGAAGATAAGATGAACATAGAATTAGACGCCAAGCTGAGCTAATGAAGTCGTTGTTTTGGTTACTGGCGACCGATGCTCTTCATGAGACGCAATAAATTTACGCGCACATGATAATACGCTATTACGTGCCATAATTTTTATGATAGTTATCTCACACTGTTCAGTTAAGTAGAACATCAGCTGTTTGGATGCACTTTTAAAATAATAAATCAAGGCTTCATAAACCAAAAAGCAAAGTATTAAAACAAAAATTGACAAGTTTTACAGTTAGTTTTAATCCTTTATTTTTATTTGCATTTTTAGTCATTTACACAATAGTTATTATAATCCCAATCTATATCTATACAAATAAATGAAATTGGGAGTGTCTGTTTGTAATTTCAAATTAGCAACAATTGTTTACTTGAGGGCGGAGTTTAAGGGGCGTTAGAAATTCCAGTTTTAAGTTATTAGACGTACGGTTAGGCAATGGTAGATTCCTCTCTTAGGGTAAGTGCAGCTACAAAATGGGTTTCGTGAAAATTGCCCTCAAGTGGCGTTGCGGGATTTAAGGGGCGTTATAGATCATTATTTCCATTTTAAATTATTAGACACAGTTTGAAATTTGTTAAGCAGATTCATATCATGGGATAGAGATACACTACAAAGTAATACAGCGTGAAAATCGACCCTAGAGCCGCGTTACTTGAGGTTCAAGGGCATTATTGATTTTTGCATTTAATTTATTGGACGCACAGTCTTTAAATTTTGCTAAGCAGATTCCTTTCATAGTGTGCAATTCCCTACAAAATTGGTTTGTGAAAACAGACCCAGAAGTGGCGTTGCAGGCTCAAAGTGGCGTTCATTATCCCCATTTAAACTATTAGACAGCATTACAGTCTTGAAATTTGTCATGATTCCTTTCGTAAAGTAGAGAACCGCTACAAAATGGGTTTCCTTGAATATGAACTACTAAGTTTAATTTCAGGAGATTAAGAGGCGTAATTGATAAATATTTCCATTTTAACAAATATTTGATCATCATAGCGAAAATTGGTAGGCATATTCCTTTCATGTGGAATAGAGTTCGTCTAACAAGAGTAAAACGAAAATTGACTAAGGAGGGTTGCGAGGGTCAAGAGGAGTTACAGAAAAATTCTATTTTTAATTATTAGACCCATATACTTGAATTTGTTAAGCATGTTTCTTTTGTTGAATGAGAGTTCACTAAGAATGTATTTTTAAACCGTGAGTTCTGGGGGTTGGGGTTACTGGGACGTAATCTGACAAAAATTACTGTTTTCGAGCTACAAGGTAATAATGAAATTTGGTTGCATTTTCTTTTGTTGAGTTGAAATCCGCTAGAGCGGTTATTTTGGAAAACAGCTCTCAACGGGATTACAGGGATGTGATAGTAAAACTTTTTCTTCTGTTAGATTTAGACTTGAAATTTGGCTTGCATGTTCAATTTACGGAGTAGAGATCACCGAAAATTGGTTTTGCGGAATCCACTTAGTTTTGAGTTACGAGCAAACATCATTCTATGCTTCAATTTTAGAGATTTTAGAAAACACAAATTGGATAAGTTCTGCCCTTTTTATCAACAGGCGACAGTTACAGGTATAAGTATATTTTTAATACAATCAATTCTTAATGCAGGACTTAGATATCAATTATACATATATAAGCAGTAAAATTTACTAAAACATCCTTAATTCCCATGAAGCAGGCAGGTAACAACTATTTATACTATGAATTAACTGATCCACAATGTTTAATAATAGATGGCAATATTGTGGTGTTCTATATACACATGGAAAGTGTAGTCTCGTATATTTCACATTTGTAGAATCTGAAGTGACAATGTGCAACTG
>BMAO01012824.1:0-21149 GCA_019973975.1 Trichonephila clavata
TTAAATTATTCATCAAGTATTTAGGGTACAGGTAACGAACTTCTGTGTTTTTAACGTGCCATTTTTTTCTAAAGAAGTGTTTAATGAGTTATAGACGTGCCGTCAAATGATTTTTATTTGTGATATATTATTGGGAAAATAATGAAAAACTAAACATTTAACAAAAATTATTTATTTACTACGAAAAATACCTTTTGCACTGTATGCTTTAGTTAACATGTAATTCAAATTAAAGTAAACATTAGTGTGACTCCTGTTGTTGCAAATTGGATGACAAATAGCTTATATTAGGATTAAAGATGTTACTTTTAGTAGAATGCATGCTGAATCGGAGTCATCTGCCAAACGGTTGCTAAGCAGTTAATTATTTTTTACTGTGGTTCACTTTTTTGACAAGAGGATTTGTGATTTGTTTCAAAATGCTGTTTTACAGAAGATGTTCTGCGTACCTCTATTCCAGAACATAAAAAACACCCGCCTTGTCACCTTTACTAATAATGCCATATGTCTAGATTCACCAAATTTGAAATTCTCTGTAGCATTTACTATCTTGCACTTTCTTTTCTATCTTGCCATTTTAACAGTTAAAAATCATAAATATAAGACAAATAAACCACAAAATACAGTTGTGTTAACGAAATCGACTATGCTATGAGTAGACAAAATTTACATCATAAGCACTTGTAGTCCACCACGATAAAGGTAAGGCAAGACAATAAGAAACGAGTGTGTGCTCCCCGCCACAATACTTCATTGTGAACTTTGTTATTTCGAAATTAAATGGAAACGATTTTGTTCTCTGGCGTGCCGTCGATGGCATGCGTGCCACATTTTTGCCATCCCTGATCTAGGGGATTGAAAAGGTTCCCAAAGTCCCTTAAGACTATCCACTTGACTAAAATTAATCAACAATAATAGAACAAAGTCATATTTCTAGCATAACAGAGGGAGGGAATATTAACGTCACACTATTCAGTTGCTGGAGGTCTTTTAGTGACGTACCTCGTAATTTTGAGCCATGGCCAAGAGACGAGGATGACACCTGAGATGTGTGGTAGCCTCCTCTCCTAACTTCCACACCACATCAACGAGAGTACGTTTGAGCCTCGATATATTTAACGTGCATCATCCCCCTCTGTACGGTGGGTCTTCAGCGGTACTAGGCTCGAACTCATGACACGTCGTCTATGAGTTCGTTACCTTGACCATTAGGCTACCGTTGCCACATATCTCGCATAATACTAAGTTCGTAGTAGATCCGTTGGCAATAGCCCTCATGCAGCTTTATAATGCGACGTTAATGTAACTACCATAATATACCTAAGTTATTTTTTAATATATCTCAACAGTTTAAAATACAGATGAGAAAGAGGACATAATAAATTACTGTTTGAATTTTTCACACAAATCATGATTTACTTTCCTAATATGTAAGAGTTTCCCAAATGAAAAGTGCTCAAGTCGAATAAAAAAAATATCTTTTTTTGGAAATCAAAAGAAATATTGTAAGGGTGTTGTAACGCAGGTCCAATTATTACTGTAGCAGGTCTGTTGTGACAAATATTATTCAATTCGTTGCCAACTAATAGCCGCTCAAGCCAAGTAAGTTAATAAACAAACAGAAATTTAATAAAGTTATAGAATATATATTTTGTAAAATAATTAATTTTTAAAATGAATTTTATAATTAAAATTTTGTAATATTAGGAATTTTTGTGTTTTATGTAAACTAATATTTATATTAATACTGTGTATTTATACTGCATATCTGGAAGCAATTTTCTTGTAACATTCTTCAGTTTACCGGATTGGCAACAGTCCGTATTTTGGCATCAGACTAGCTGCAATGTTTTGATGTGAGCACAGCTAAGCCTAATGGAATAAAAAAATTCTTTTTCTGATTCTTTATAGCAAATTTCTATACTTTAACGTTATAGAACGAAACGTTCCATAACAGGTCTATGCCTCCACTCTAGAAAAAACATAGTAGCAGAAGAACTGATTCTACCAGCTTATCTAAAAGCAAAACAAATTTAAAAAAGAAACTTTTTGTGAATTATTATTGAATTAGAATAATTTTTTCAACTTATTTTCTTTAAAAAGTTCTTACATTTCAAAATAAGTTTAATGACGAAAAGAACGTCAAAGTTGTTTTAATTAACGTCTAAACTCTCCTGGAAAATGTTTAATTTTAGAAATGAATTTCAAAAGGATTGGAATAATGATTCCTGACAAATCAGATTAAAAAAAAATTAAAATTCTTTAAAGTAAGAAACAACACGGATGTGTCTCATTAAAATTTCATCCCCCCTATACTATTTTATTTGTACAATCAGAAAGCAAGAAACCTTTTTTTCCCCTTGAATTTCCTAAAATTGAGTTAATTAGAATCCTAAATGAGAGACTTTTCGATTTAATGATTGAAGATGTATTAATAGAATTCTAAAAACAAAGTGAATTTATCTTTTTAATAACTTATATTTAAAAAAAAAATTTATGGTTAGAATGACTCATATTGGCTGTTCGAACAACAGATAATCGTCACAAGAGCTGTATATATAACAAAGATTTTGGCACTGTATAATCAGACTCAAGAATTCTATTCTATTGTTGAAATCTCTTTTCGGTAAGTGACTTATTAAAAAAGTGTTTTGATTATAATTGCCCGTAAGAGCTAGTGTGCTTAACATTATCTTTACTATTCTTAAATCTTTTTCGAATCGTAATGTTTAACGATTCTCTTTCCTCCTTGGATTCTCTGAGGTGTTTGTTTTCGTCAAACAATATAATTGTCGAGATCTAAAAAGCGACTTAAAGGGACACAGTACGATTTAATTTGACAAAATCGGTTAAAAATCAGACCTAATTTTTTAGCCTAAACTATTTTTTATATACTCTCACAAAATTTGAGAGCTCTGAGTTTAAAAAACACAGAGTTGTGATAATTTTTACGTTCGTTTTTATTCACATCCCAATGGCAAAACAAAATTTAAACTGACTTATCTCAGAAAGATAAAATAACTACACTGCTGGCCACCGTAAATGCAACATCAAGAAAGACAAGAGATAGCACAACAAAATTGATTTTGTAGATAACATGTTGACCAAGTATCAAATGATTAAATTTATAGACTTCTGTGAAGTGTGGTTCCTGCCAGAATCAGTAGCTACAGTAGCCGGCATTGTTGGAGATCACCACTGCCACTCGCCTAGGCATTGATTCAAAGAGACTTTGGATGTGTTCTTGGGGTACAGCAGACCAAGCAGCTTCTACACGTTGCCAAAGTTGATCTGGTGTGGCAGCTGGGGGGGTAATCTGGGTCAATCGTCGAGCAACCATGGACCACATGTTTTCTATCAGCGAAAGATCCGGAGAGCGAGCCGGCCAGGGAAGCAATTCAATCTGGTGATTGACGAAGAACCTTTGGACAATGCGTGCCACGTGTGGTCGCGCATTATCTTGTTGAAATATGGCTGGGGCCAAGCCCTGAAGGTAAGGAAGGACAACTGGCTCCAACACCTCGGAGATGTAGCGCTGGCTTTTTAGAGTACCGGCAATGCGTACTAGAGGGGTGCGAGAGTGATATCCAATACCGCCCCCATACCATAATACCCGGTGCAGGGCCAATGTAGCGGTGCATAACGCAGCTGTTCAGCATCCTCTCTCCACGGTGTCTCCAGACTCGAATCCGACCATCGTGGTGTTGCAGACAGATGCGTGACTCGTCAGTAAAGCCAACTTCATTCCATTCTGCCGCCCACATCCTTCTTTCATCGCACCATTGGTGGCGGAGGCGTCTGTGGTTCTGCGTCAGGGGTAGACCAAGCAATTGACGTCCTGAGGACAGACCACTCTGCTGTAAACGGCGTCGAATGGTACGCGCAGACACTGAATGATGCGTTACAGGCTCAATGTTCTGTGCTATGGTTCGTGATGTGACTGAGCGATCCGTCACTGCCATGCGCACAATTTGCCTGTCCTCACGTGAAGTGGATGCGATTGACCACGTAGGTTTGTCGTACCCTCCTGCATCCAATGGTCACATATCCGCATTACAGTTGTTTGGTTTCGTCCAACACGACTATCGATTTCCCTGAAAGATAATCCACAATCTCGGTAGGTCACTATCCTTTCTCTGTCGAACTCGGATATTTGATCAAAAGTTGATCGCTGTTTTCTACGAGACATAACTGATCGTTTATTGGAAAAACTACTAGAAAAACACAATTGCCGAACTTTAAATCGTTGAAATCTTCAAGCCTTAAATAGCGTTTTGAGGTGGCGCCACAGGCGTGCGTGATGTGTGTCTGTGCTGAGATTTTAATCATTTGCATATCTCACCTCCGCTAATGCATGTTGTAAATTTCATGCTATTTGCGTGCTTCCTTCAGGGTGTTGCATTTACGGTGGCCAGCAGTGTAGTTTGACTTCATTTAAATGTGCTATGGTATTTTTTTCTATTGTGCCTATTACTTGGAAATTTTTTTCACTTGTTGTAAAAAGTGCATGTAATAAAAGTTTGTAATCCCTGTCGGTTCCTGCTTCCCTCTGAAACCCCTTGTCTATCCTCAGACTGGCTAGGTATGTGGGAGAAACTGAATAATCAGCCGATATGATTCACACTAATTATTTTATTGTCACTAAAATATCAAGCAGACACAATAACAATCTAATTAAGATAACATATCAGATAGTAGAGTGTGGAGGTGAGACTCAATAGCCTGGGATAATAATACGGACTCTCAACTGATTCCACGATAGCTTAAACACGCTCAATATAAACTACGTCGTACACTAATAAGCTATCTTCTATTTAAATAAGGATCATGATACGTGCACTTTTATGAAGTAAAGACCTACACTTGACCTTGAAGGCGATCCTTATCTGGATTTAATCACCGTCGATTTATCCACTCACAGTAATCTTCCATTGATAAACTCCAAATGCACTTAATCATTCCACGATTCTTCACTCTCCAACTAACCAACTAGCTTGACAATTAACTCCTCAAACTCGCGAATACAGAATTTATAATGTACTTAATTTGCCTAATCACGCTTTCCTTACTCGGTGAAAGTTGGTTGATACTATTCTTTCCCCAGAAGAATCCCCAAGGGGTTATTAGAGCCGCGAATAGATCCGTCACAAATTGATATACATTTTCAATCAAAGTAATACTTGTTTTTTTTTACGAATAATTGATTTTAGAATTTACACATTTTTAACAATTTTTTCAATAAAGCATTCATAAAAAAGAAGTATTGTACAAAAACTAATCATATTATAGCCAAACCCATAACAGCGTTTGTTTTACATAGTTTGACGTACATGTAAATCAAATTTCATATAAGTAACGGCCAATTTTTGTAAGAGAGAGAGAGAGAGAGGAGTAGAGTATTTTAAAATGACTCAATAAATTTCAAGTTTTTCCCTTAAAAAAAATAAGTGATTAGTTTTTTTTTATGAAATTTTGAGCACAATATCTGTTTTACATCAAACATACACATAGGAGGCAACCAAAAGAATATTGAAAATCATTACATTAAAAATTTTGTGTAAATCGCGCCAGACTCCTTAAAAAACCTGAAAGATAAAAAACATCTCTATAAGTTTTGCATTTGTTCGCGGACACACGGGCGTTCTTGGAAATTAGCGTGCCGATTGGCTTGACAAGGCTGCCACCAAGCGCGAAATTGACATTGCCGTTAATATTCCTAAATCATTTTACAAGAAGATTATGAAAGAAAGAAAGGTAAGGCCTTGGAACCAAGAATATCTCATTTGAAATAAAGGGAGCTTAACAAAGAAATTTTTTCCAATCCTTAATAAGAGACTGTCCTGCCGTCATTTTTATACTAATTACAAAATAACCCAATTTCTCTAACTGGTCATGGTAACGTTAAAAGCTACATGAATAAATTTAATTTAGTTTCGTCATTTTCTGTGATTGTAATATTGGTGGCAAGGAAAATGTAGATCATGTACTCCTTCTGTGTTCCAAGTTTGTCAGAGAACGAACGATCGCAAGACTGGCTTTTAAGAGACTTAATATAAATTGGCCTCTGAATCTTCACCAACTTATTTCCACCAGACGTGCTTTTAAAAAGTTCTGTGAATTTGTTGTAAATATATTTGTTATCCTTCATAACCTTAAAAGTTTTCTCCCCTTCTTTTCTTTCTAATGGGTGATTAATACTTACTTCTGCGAGACCCGTATGATGCTTTGTAGCTCACGCTGATTTTATAACTGTTTTCAATAAAAAAAATATTAAAGAATTATTAAGAAAATTAACAAGATACCATATTTACCTTTTTATCTTATGTTTAAGAAGATTATTAATTATTTTTATTTTAAGAATATCTTACGTTATTTTAATATGAAGAATGCAACGGTTCCTTTTCGGGCAAAGACCAGGGACTTCTTAATGCATATACCAACTGCACCCGGACTCGTTCTCGGATTGACTCAATAGCATCATGATCCGAAAAACTTTAATTAATTAATTTATTTATCCAAGCCGCTTGGCTTCTTGACCATTTGACGCCGAGCCTCCCAATACCGATGTCGTCAGTCGGGTATTCATCTAGTGTATTCGAGCAGGTGGTAACCATCCATTCTGGCGTGGCCACAGAGTGGGCAGCCCTTATCAGTAGCCAGGCCAAGCGAGTGGAGGTATACTTCCAAAAAGTCATGTCCGGTGGTTAGGCGAAAGCGGGCAACAGCCGCTGCTCTCTCCAGGTGCCTCAGGATTGGACCTACACACACCTTAAATGTAACATATACACGGCTTATATGTAACTGAATTGGGCCGCTTTTGAGTTGCATATTCCACTTGAGTTTGAACTTTTTTTCATTTTTCTTTTCAATAGCACTATTCTTACATATGAGTTACGCTTCTAAAAAATTCATCCTACTGTATTTTTTTCTTACAGTTTTCACTGTGGTTTTATTTATGGAATTTTCTGGAATTTTATTCTACTAGGAATGACTGTAGTGATTTTGTTTTCTTCAACCAGGTGGAGATGTAGCAGTCGAATTGTTTTGTACTGGGCACCATGCTTGCTTAACATGGATGGGATGAAACACGTAATTGCGTGAATACACAGTTTATTCTCAGTTGGATGAGTTCTTAGTCGTGCGATTGTGGATGTTACGATTCTTGGGAAATCAAAGTCTGTTACGAGTGGAAAAGAATAGGGTAAAAGTCCAGATCTAGCCTCAGCATTTGCATCAGCGAGTGGGATTGTGGTACAAGGTTGGCCATGGTCTCTAGCTTCTTTGACTAAAGACTCACCTCTCTCATTTCCTTCGATATTTACATGAGCAGGTATCCTTTGTAGCCCACAAGGTGATGTTAGTATCTCCGACTGGGTGGCGCAGTTCAGTGCTTCTCAAACTTTCACTATTTGCGACCCAATATTCCATCATAATTTTCAACGCGCCCCCCTCCATACAATAACACAATGGATTGAATTCAATAAATACTATACTTTGACGCAAAACCTACAACACAATTTTAACCTTTTAAATACTACCGACGTATATAAACGTCTCGCTCAAAGTGATAATTGCCCCACATGTATATATACGTCTTTCCGAAGTACGGTTTTTTTATGCACTGCTATCCATAAAATTATTCCTAAGGCTTTGAAATGCAACAAAAGGATCTTGACAGTGTTTGCGAAGGATTTACTTATTTCAGAGGAGATTTGCTTATTTATTCCTTTTCTTCTCTTCCCCAATACATCACATACCCTCATCTACGTAGAAAATGGTGGTATTGGTGAGCGAGTCGCGTAACTTTTTACTGGCAGCTAAGGGATCAATTATAAACCTTACAAATTATCAAGATAAATATTAAGTTTTGTATGTAATTTTACATGTGAAAAATCCATGGGGATGCTGGCAATTATTAAACTTATTCTTAACTTAGTATTGTTAAGTTAGTTATAAACATTGTGCAGGTTTGATCTATTTATGTGTATTATATCAGTGTAAATGTGTATTTTATATTTTGCTATGTCAGAATGTATTTTATTTTTTTACTTTCCATAAATAAATTTCTTAAATAATCTTTTGTCTTCGACTTTTCAATATGCTCGCGCCCCCTTCGTAGAGTTATCTCGACCCCGCGCCCCGAAGTTTGAGAAATGCTGGCGTAGTTGGTTAGTTGGTTTGTCGCTGGCCTTCTGCACCCAAGGTTGCGGGTCCGTCCCCGGCCGAAGTTGATGGATTTTCATGATACAGAAAATCAACAGTGGCCATGTCGTATAATTATGTGGCGTGTAAGAAATCCCTTGAAGTGCCTGTTTGGCTTGGGTGCTCTCGGCAAAAGTAAAATTTTTAAGTTCAATTTCACATCGTCAGAGCTCAGGTGCCTCCATCTGGGGAGGAAACTGGGCGTCAAAATTACTTGCGGCAATTGTTATCGCCTATATGGTGCCGCAGTAAAAAGTGATACCAGCTCCTAGGTAAAAAATACCAATACACAGCCACATTAAAAAAATGTATCTCCATTTATGATTTCTTCTAAGGCCGATTTAGAATGTTAAAGGATTAAATTTCATATCGTATCGAATGAAATGTTTAAAAAAAGTCGAAATATGTTCAGATTTTTTTTTCTCACGATACCTTTCAATCCAAACTTTTATGTAATTATCTCCCCTTGTTTGAAAAATAATTAGGGCTGGAAGCCTGATATCATGAATTGTCCTCTTTAAGGGATCGTATACTAGTTTGCAATTTCTAACTGCTGATCTACTTATCACACGGCATTCGAAAACGAAAAAATAAGAATAATCAATTTTTATGCATTAATTACTACAATCGATTCAAAAATACATTTTATATTAAGTAAAAAAAGGAAATAAAAGTATTAAGTATATAAAAAACTAGATATAAAATTTGTTAAAAAGGAAAACCGAAAAAAAAAGTTGAATGTTTTGCAAATCAATCGTTTGCACAAAATAAGTTAACACTAGCTGCATGGCCCGGCGTTGCACGGGCTTTTTCCGAGTATATAACTTTATATGCTCAGGGAATTTTCCCCTTTCCCTCTAAGTATCAGCATTTCCTGGTGTGTGTGGTATTTTGTAGCAATGTCATTAAATCCCCCTCTTTTGAAATATCTCCCACCTCTTTACTCCGTTGGATGGGTATGTTTTTCCTCCACTTAGAGTCGATGAATCTGGCACCATTTTGTAAGAAATCAGGCTCCCTAATGAGAAATGACTTTTGCAATTACTTTTAATCGCTTAATTGAATCCAATACATCACAATTTGACCTCTTTCTTCCATTAAAAGTTTTGTATTTTTTTAATATCAAAGAAAATTATCTACGTAGTTTTTTTTGACGTTTTTAATTGTATTTTTGCTTATATTCATTGTTATTATTATCGTATCGCCTGTTACCACCACCATGTCACTCCTCACGAAACGAAAATCTCGCTCTAAGAACTTTAGGCAACACGGACTCACCCAAAGAGGGTTTTCACATCTAAAGCTTGCTAAACAGTGTATTTCATTACATTTTTTTCTCTAATCGTTATTGAAGCAAAATATTTTAATATCATTGACATGTTTAACGTTATTTATATCTTACTAGCCGTTACCCTCCCGCTTCGCTGGGTATTTCATGATGTTTTATAAATATATCTGTTTATATTCTGACAGACAGACAGACAGACAGACAGACAAAAATTTTAAAAATTGTTTTTTTGTTATGAGTACCGTATATACTTTTAGTGCATTAAGTAAAAAGCTGCTAATTTGAAATTACAAACAGACACTTCAATTTTATTTATTTGTATAGATATAGATATAGATTGGGATTATAATAACTATTGTTTAAATGTGACTAAAAATGTAAATAAAAAAAAGAAAGGATTAAAACTAACCGTAAAACTTATCAATTTTTTGTTTCTTGCATTGCTTTTTACTTATGAAGCCTTGATTTATTATTTTTAAAAGTGCATCCGAAACAGCCGATGCTCTACTTAACTGAAAAGTGAGATAACTATCATAAAAAAAATTATGGCACGTGTCAGCGTATTATCATGTGCGCGTAACACTGTTGTGTCTCATGAAGAGCATCGTTCGCCAGTAACCAAAACAAAGACTTCATTAGCTCAGCTTGGCGTTCATCTTGGCATTCAGTTTCACGTTCACCCGTATAGTTTACGTTCCCGTAAGAATACGGGAATAAAATATAGCCTATGTCACTCCCGTTAATGTAGCTTTCCATTAGTGAAAGAATTTTTAAAATCGCACCAGCCGTTTCCGAGATTAGCCGGAACAGACAGACAGACAGACAAAAAATTTTAAAAATTGTTTTTTTTTGTTATGAGTACCGTATATACTTTTAGTGCATTAAGTAAAAAGCTGCTAATTTGAAATTACAAACAGACACTTCCATTTTATTTATTTGTATAGATAGATGTATTCAATTTGAATTGAGATTAATAATGACGAATTTGTGAATTCACAAGAAAGTTCGCGTAAGGGGCATTGTGTTAGAATTTAAAATTTTCAAGCTATATTTTTTATTTTCATTTTGTTGATAGACAACCTCTGACAAAAGCTCGGTGAATGAAGTCATAATGATCAATCTGGCAACACTGGCGAAACGAAACGCTGCACATGCGTAGCGGCAGGAGTTGACCATCTGCTCCCACCGTTGTGCAGTTGAGACTCTTTTGTGTTCTGTGTAAAACTTGTCTGACTAAGTGCTTGCTTAGTAAGTTGGTTCTTAACTGAAAACAGGAAAATGAACGAACTAAAGGTCTATTTAAAGTTTTATTTTAAGCTTGGCAAGACATCAAAAGAAAATTATGCAATTCTGGTACGTGTTTACGAAGATCAAACATTGTCCATGAAGAGTGTGTACGATTGGTTCGCCCGTTTTCAAAAAAGCAGGGAAAGTGTTTCTGACAACCCCCGTAATGGAAGACTGAGGAACTCCGTTAGTGATGAAAACACTAAGAAAGTGAGGAAATTAATCATGAAAGATCGTCAATTAACTCTGTGCATGATAGCTGATGAACCGCAGATTAACCGTGAATCCGTGCGACAAATCGTTACCTAGAATTTAGGGATGAGAAAAACGTGTTATCGATATTGACGATATTCCTAACACCCAACGAAACGTGACGAGGCTTCTGAACTCCATCCCAAAAGAGACTTCTTGTAAAGTTTCCAGGACATGTATAGCAAATCTCAGCAGTGCATAGTTATGGGGGGTGACTACTGAATTCCATCCCAAAAGAGACTTCTTGTAAAGTTTCCAAGACATGTATAGCAAATCTCAGCAGTGTATAGTTATGGGAGGTGACTATTTCGAAGGACAATAAGGTAACTTCCTTTAATACTTCATATACGTTACTGTTACAGGACTCTTCATCTAACTTTATTGTCAGATGTTATATGTTTATCACTCTGTTTAATGTTATTCAGACTTAAAGTTTTTAAAAATAGAAAGAAAAAAATTATGACAGATTTATGATGAAATATTGAAATTCAAAGGTAATTTATCGTAAGTGTTATAATTATGTTTATTATTTTTCATTAAGCTACATTCCTGATTAGAATTTGTGCGTGACGTGATACTTCTTTTTTGAAATTGCAGGTGATAATAATGGATCCGACATTGAAATACCTCTTCGTTGTAATTATTATTATTTTGATGACATCTATATCACTGGCTAAAGAGAAATCCAGTAAAAAATATGATATTGTTCCAAAGTATTTTCGCCTGCCATCTGGGGGAAAGCCCTTGATTGCACTACTGAAAAGAACTCCAAGGGATATTAGTCCTCTGGGTAGAAGTCGGAGATTCTGCGAAATGTTTGGTTGTGAGGTATGTAATGTACCAGAAGAAAAGAAGTGCTGTGAAGGTTTCAGTTACGACCCGAGGTCTAAAAAGTGTAGAGAAGTAATCACAAGTTAAAAAAAAAAAACATGGTGGAGTATTCCGTTGTTTGAATGAATTGTATATCGATTTCAAGTCGACCCATCTTATTGTTTGAAAAATAAAGTAAAATAAAAACATGAGATTGGGAAGTCTGTTGTTGGTTATTTCAAACTCAAACATTTATGTATGACTATAAACTTAATTTTAACTAATTCATTGTGTCGAAACTCCGGGAAGACTTATACTTGCTCAATGCTTATTAAAAATCTTTAAAAAGTAAGGAAAAAAAATTCTGCATTAAAAACAACTACTGAAAATAATGCTCTTTGAACTAACTCACACGTATTACTTATTTCTGTAATGATATTGCTAAAAATTATATATATATATATTTAAATATATTTAAAATACCTCACACAAATATAACCAAGCAAATATTCGAAATCATATTAAACCTAGAGTACGACATCACATTTCAAAATTTCAATGGCGAATAAAAATAATGAAGATCAACGTTTTCAATCGAAATTAAAATTGTATAAGATAAAAATTATAAAATATCCAAGTGCAAACTCGGACTTAGGACCGATAAGTAGGGTTAAACTAGTTTGATGGCGCCAACCTTCCCCCTATTGCAACTTGGTAAACTAATCTGAAAATATCCAAATTCTCAAAAATTTAAAAATTTAAAATTTAAAAAAAATATTTCTCTTTTCAATACCTAAAAAAATTAAACTATTCGCCATTGCATTCTGAAAGATATAACATAAAAATGTTAAAATACTAAAACAACTTAGTGCATAATAAAACAACCATAAAAAAATCAAAGAATATGCACCGATCCTTGAAATGGTTGTATAGAATGAAAAAACCTTAAAAGTTTGAAAATTCAAAACAAGAGTGCAGTATATTCAAAAATTAAATACTTAACAACACCAAAACACACATATATATATATTTATATATATATATATAAAATTATATATAATATATATATATATAATTAATATTAATATTATATTATATTATAATTATATATATATATATATATATATATAATTATGTATAATTAATATTATAATTATATATAATATATATATATATATATAATATAAACATATATATATATATATATATAATCACAAAATAAATCACAAAAAATAATAAAAACTATAAACATTTTACTAAATACTGTTTAATTCAAAAATATCCAATTAATTTTATTAATAGATATTTGAATAAAGAAATTCTATATAGTAAGGATTAAATTTCCATATTTTTAACAGGTTATTATTTTTGACTTATTATTCTTCCTAGATAGTTTTAGATACCACCATTTTTTAGTTTTAGATAAATTTACTTTTTTTAAAAATTATTTTTAAATTTATTTTATAGCTTTTAAATTATATTATCTTAGAGTCTATAAGATAATGGTAGTATGTTTGCAATTCTTATTTTATTATTTCTATTCTTTTCATACTTTTGCTAAGGGCTACTTTTCAGCCATTGCTTTGTTTTGAATTTGTATTTGGGTCCAGAATCTGGCAAAAATTTGTTTATTGTACTCAAATTTAGGGTGAGCTCTGCTTTTCTCTATTCAATTTTTAAGTAAGTTACCTTTTTCTCATAATGGATTTAGATTTCCTATCCATTATTTCCAATAAGTTTTTGCTCGGTATTATTAACAGAAAAGGGGGAAGGTTGGCTGGCCAAAAAACATGTTCAACCCCCCTTTTATATAGAGAAATGTTTTTGTATATAAGCTGTCCTAGTCAGCAATGTTGATTTTCATATCTCCCTTTAAATTCTGTTGTCTGGTTATCTTGCAATTACAATTCTTTTCAGTTTTAATCATGTTAATTCATCTCTCTCTTGTAGAGAAAATTTGATTATATATATATGATATAATAAAGTGAAATAAAATAACAAGACAAAATTATACACCCAACAAAGCTTAAATATAGAAACCAGATTTTAAGAAACATAACTAGGAAATATGCAATTCAGTATACAATACTACTAAAAATACATAACCACAAGACAAATTAAAACTCAACTAAATGTAGAGAAAGTATTGAAAAAATAACCATATGTTGTAACATCATTTATTACAACGATAGTTATAAGCATTTTGCTGGTAAATAACATACAATCGTACAGTATCTAAAAATTCATACATTAATTGGCGCAACGCAGCCAATATTAATGCCTGAAAATGCATAGTATAATAAAATGAAATATATATATGTAGAATATCCCATGGAACTCTTTTTCTTTTTGTAAAATGTTAGATCATATCCCTTTGCAGAATACGGCAATTTTAGTCAAAAACAGCATTCCACAGCAACGCCATCTAGTGTGCTTATTAAAACGCTGACGCGATTTAATTTCGTCAGAGGCCCACCAACTCTGGACGACGAAGCAGCGATTTCGCGCGTCCGCGCTTGTTTCGTCGACCTTAGGCGGTAAGTCACCAGCATGTCCCATAATGAGTTTTATTTAATCTCTAACGTCCTCCCAGAACGTCCCCTATCTAACTTTCCTATATTTTTAAATGCCTGCATGTGTTCTAATTTCTATTTTGTAAATATTCCCCCGTAAATACTCTCCTATAGCTCATAGTAAATTATTTAGTTAAAACATGTTTCTTTAAATTATGTTGTATAATTTTTTCAACGTTAACCCATACATCGTAAAAACTTTTTGGAAGATTTCGGTTAGATTCCCATATATATAAAATAATCATAATTCTGTAAATAAACAAAAATTTGAAATTGTAAAGAATCCTAGAATACAAATTCTCATTTTAAAATATCAATGGTGAATCAAAACATAATAAAATACCAACGTTTACAAAAAGATTAAATATTGATAAGATAAAAATTTATAAAATAGCCAAGTGCAACCTCAGACCTAAGACCGATAAGTCGGGTTAAACTAGTTTGATGGCGCCTAACTTCTCCCCATATTACAACTTGGTAAGAGCCAATCCGTATACATCCAAATTCTCAAAAATTTAAAATTTTAAAAGTTAAGACTTAAAAAAATTAAGCTATTCGCCATTTTCTGGAAGATATTAAAAGATAAAAATGTTAAAATTCTAAAACAACTAATTGCACAATATAACTGAATCACCAACCACCAAAGATGATGGCCCCTTTCTTTAAAGTGAAAGTACAAAAAAATCTTTTTAAAATATCTTTAAAATTTTAAAATTTGAAAGTTTAGGAGATATGGTACCCTAAAAATCATCAACCTGTCGAAATTTTTTATTGGCTTATTTGAAACTCAGAATCTTTATAAATATGCCTGCAAAATTTCAAAGCTTTACCTGCATTTTTTATCAAGTTATGGAGCAATATTTGATGCTAGACAGCAACTACCACGCCCAGATTATCTGCTAGAAAAGAGCCTGATAAAAAATGAATTAATTATTTTTCTACTGCGCATCAACAAGACTGACATTATATATGCGGTAACAAATCATTTCAAGAAATAATAGTGCAATTAATGCAAAAATTCTAGTTTGTGAATTATTTATTGGAAGAGCAAATGGATTTGGTCAAGATTTAAAAGTTGTGTCTGCTTTTTAGGATATTATTATGAATGAAATTAAAACTTCAAAACGGATTCTCCCAAAACATAAATACTAAATCTCATTTTGATGACTCAGATAATTAAAAATCTAATTCGCAAGAATAGAAAAACTCTCCCATTTTTATATTCAGTCGACTCTCGATAATTCAAACCTTCGATAATATGAACCTCTCAATAATTCGAAGTATATGCTCAGTCCCTGGAAAAACTCTCTGTATTTCGAACTAAATCAATACGTATAGGTACACTCCATAATTCGAAGTAAAATCTGTGGCTGACCAGACGCAATAATTCGATGCTATCTTATAAAACTCTCGACAATTCGAACACTCACTATCATATACAGTCCGGTACTAAAAATGTTGGAGCTTACAAGTTTTGTGTTGTATTGTCTCTGCGTGTCTCCCCATGAACGCGATCTCTTTAATGACCATCTGCCTGCTACCCCTTTTTAATGTTTTCCGGTTCATCAGGTCAAAATACTCTTTTATTGCTATCCTTCTTCAAGTGGACAATAGACCAACCACACCTGTTATCAGCCGTCCATATCTTTCGTTTAAAACGTGGTCTTGTTACACTACATGTGTTCAGAAAGGATGGTCTACTATTGTGAAGAAGAGAGGAGTAGGATTGTGCATGAATGTATTCTTTTAATACAGGACGTTTAACTTCTGTATAACATTTATATTATACAATATGTACATTTAAAAATTACTTTACAATAATTTTATACGTATGCACAATTGTTGTTTTATTACATAGTTTCAAATTTAAATATGTTAGAAAGATAATTCTTTTCGAGTATTTTGGGAGTTTTTTCCCTACCCTCTTGATAATTCGAAGTTTTTCATTGCCCCCCCTCAACTTCGAATTATCGAGAGACGATAATTTCTCCATGTTGAATTTTTGTATATATTGTTACGTAGATCGGAGTTCGAGGATTTTATGCAAAATCAGTCGTAAGCAACAAGACAGTTCTTTAAGAGCGATGAGTATTTATTGGCGTAAGTCAATCTTTGAAACACAGGATTCAATAGCAAAATTCGCAGAATAAATATCAGAAGGATTTCACACCTTCAACAGCACTTAGACACAATTATCAGTATCTAAAAATACACGTATATATAAACTTATTCACAAGCACAGCCGAGCTAATCACGATCAAGGCAAGTTCACTAATCGCTAGTCAAAATCAGACTCGCTACTCGCTGGTTGAAACCAGACTGCTTCTTGAGGCGAGTATCACTCTATTTATAGCCGGGACCGAAAGTTCCGGAATGATGCGCTCGCGTCATAGATCGTGAAATTAGTGGATTTCTCTACTAATTTCTAGAAGAATCCAGAGGGTCCCGAACTCGCCAACATGGTCGCCAAAGTCGCCAAGTTGGTCGCCAAAAATGATGCCAACTTGGCTCTATCGCCAATATTTTGCCAAGTTCCCATTGAATCACCATTGTAACGTAAGGGACGGCGTTGCCTGTGAATATTACAACTTTAACATGAAATAAATATAGCATAGAGTAATATAAAGGCATTGCACATCTAAATACAAATTATTTACATTACTGTATACAAAATTCGTAACAATATACTGTTATTCAAAACCCTAAGGCTTTTTTGATAATTGAAGTATGGGTTTGAAATTTTTAATATATGTTTTGAAATGAATGTTTTGTAAAACTGTGCATGGAATCAACTCTAACATATTTAGTAATTTTTATAAGAAATTCCAAAATCAAAATTAATGTTTTTCTTAGAATTTTTGGAATTTTAACTATAAAAAAATTAATAAAAAATTAAATAGCGGCAGCAGAAAAAAATTCATGCACAGTTTTATGTAGTATAGTATAAGATACCTGGAAAGATCTTTTTTAAAGAAAAGAGACATATTTAAAAAAGCCTTAGAGATTTAGAAAATGCTTTAAAAAGTTCGAAAAATTTAATTTTTGCAAACATTTTGCAACAAATTAAAAATTTTTTGTATGGAATTATTATCAAATATTAACCTTTATAAAATACAATTAAAACCAAATATCAAATATTAAAAATTAAAAAATAAATGTGAAGATGGTACCATATGGTACCACAGAAATGAACTTTTAACTTTGAATTCATCAAACTACTGCTTTGAATTACATTATAAAAGGGTTAGTTTCGTGTCTAAACTCTATGTTTGGGTGCTACACGAATTAAGCGAAAAAAAATTTAAACGACAGAATTTCAATATGTTCTTTAAATCTTGCTCGTGAGAAAAAGGAACTGTTTTCGGACCACTTGGTGACTGGAGATGGAAAATGAGTAATGTGTAAATAGGCGGTTGCATATGTTTGCAAACGGGAGACACTACCACCCACATCCAGAGCTGGCATGCATCAGAAGAAAGTTATGTTGTGTTGTTGGTGAGACAGGAAGAGTATAAAACACTATAAGTTACTGGAAAAAATGAAATGGTCGTTTCTTTTCGCAACTTGAGGTTTTGAATAAAGAATTCAACATAAACGTCCAACTTTGGTCAAGAGAAAGGGTGTAATTCTTCATCACGTCAACGCTAGACTACATGTAGCAAGGAACATCGCATAAAAAATTGCAGATTTAGGTTAGGAAACTTTACTTCAGCCAGCATATACTCCTAATATTGCATCGTCTGACTATCATCCGTTCAAGTCGCTGCAAAACATTCTTGATGGAAATGAATACATAAAAACTATGAGGGTGAACAAATGGCTGTGGATGAATATGTAGCAATATAATCTATATAAGCCAGTAACAACCTCCACAACAAGGGGATCATTTTTGTGTAGTGGTTAAGTTACTCGGTGGTTTCGGATCCAAAGGTCCCGGGTTCTGTCCTCCGGATAAGCGTGCCACGTCATTTGGTGACCCTAGCTTAACTAAGAAAAGCGAAACCTAAACTGATCTGTCTTGGCGCCATCTACCCGCAAAAAAAAAGAGCAATCTAGAGAAAAAAATTCGTCAGATAAACGTGACACATCTCATCAAACACACAGACAAAAAAAAAAAAAAAAAACTGAACGATGTAGTTAAAAAACCCATTTTTAACTATTTCGTTCGTTCGCCTAACCAACTCACTGCTATAGGAGAGTGTGTAGCGATATAATCTATATAATCCGGTAACGACCTCCGCACCAATGCGATCATTTTGGTGTAGTGGTTAAGTTACTCGGTTTCGGATGCAAAGATCCGGGCTCTGTCCTCAAGATAAGCGCGCCACATCAAATACTTTGTCTCTAAAAAACAGAGAACTTCTTTTCCTTCTTAGATAAGCTGGTAGACAGTTGTAACTAACAAAAAGGACATGATATTTTAAATAAGAAGCGAGAGAAATGTTTTTGTTTCCTTTTTTAGGAGAGAGAAAACCCCGACAGAACTTTCTCTTACATCCAATATTAACTTTATCCTAAGATAAAGAAATCAAGATGTCCGAATTTTACTGGATTTGACGTGCTGGTAGACTATGAAATGGCGATCCCTTAAAAACTAAGCAGTTTTTAATTTCAAAGCAATGTTCGACAGATAGAGAAGAAGTGATCATGGTAAGTAGTTCCATATACAGTTGGACCTCTATTTAACAAGTCCTTAAATTTTGAATAAAAGTTCGTTAAGAGGGAAATTCATTAAACAGAGATTCATCTTTCAATATACATTATAAATAATATAAAAATTTTTTAATTCATGAAGACCCTTTATATTATTTTAAAAAAGTAGTTACTTGTGCACTTTTTTTGAAAATTAATATCTATTTATTTTATGTATCTTACCCATCAAAAAAAATCTTCAATGAAAACAAGGGGGGGGGGGGGACATTGTATTTCCGCTTTGAAAGTTTTTTTATATTAATATTAATGAGTTTTATTGATATTCTCAAATTTTAAGTTAAAAGTAATTCAAACATATATATTTTATAAACAGTTATTTTAAGCCTGTGTTACACTTATAAAGTCTGTTAGTTCGAATTTTTTGTTTGAAAAATTTCTTTTTCTCATAATACGCCTTGCATCTGTACTGTGACATCTTTGAGTTCTTGGACTCCTGTGACTTCCCGCCACGGCTGGATCAGCGTCTTTGTAGCTGATTTTTGTTTTGGAGCACCTAGCCCGTCAGGGCTTTTATCTCCTGTCTTGAGGGTGATGGAACATGATTGCTTTAAAACTTGCCCATTTTAAAAAATTTAAGAGAGAAGAAATTGAAATAAAATTTAAACTACATAAGAATATGAGAAAATTACAATTAAAAAGGGGGATAAGGTGAAAACAGAAACTTTACTTGGAAACAGATAATTATTGATGATCAGAGCTTAGAGTTTAACATGAGATTCCCTCGGCCAATAGTGGCTTAGGGAAGTTGTACTGACCGCCCAATGGGGTTGCAGCTTATCGTGACATGTTGTGATCGTGAGTGGTGTGAGGTTATTCTCCTTTCCCGCGGAGCGAGAGGGAGTAACCTGATTGGATGTTGCGTTAAAGTGTTGAATTCGGACCCGGAGGGGGTACAGTCGCCGTGTCCGTGTGTGAGGGCTTCCATCGTCCGTACGGCTTTTGGAGCCCTCTGATTGGTTGATTGCTGTCTGATGTGAGAAATGGAACTGAAAAATGCTAGAAAGAAGGATGCTAAGAACAAATTTACCTGAGAAATTATGTCTAATTTAAAAGGATGTTTCTGGGTCTGTGTGTGCTATGTGTTGGAGTATACTTCTCGATCTTTTGGATCGAGGGGTTATCAGATGTGTCAATGTTTTTAAAGAAATATTTCGACAGTTTTTGCATGAACTGCCGGATTGTGGAAACTTAATCACCACATGTGGAAGACATCTGCACTCGTTAATATATTGCGCGGACGTGTCTTGGCAACTTTTGACACCAGAAGAAACCCACTCCACCCACGGCCGGAAGTAACGAGAAGAAAAGACACCGACGGCGGTCAACCCCAAACCCTAGAGGGCGGCCGAGAGTGCAAGGAGAGTTCCAGCGAAAACTTCGCGGTGAACGGACACCACAAGACTCCTCCCTCCCAAAGCAATAGAAATTGGGACTCTAAAATAATCTAATTGTACTAAGTTGTAAATTAATGCAAATAATAGCTGTGACTTAATTAAACGTAATTTTTTATTTATCAAATCATGCTACCTTTATTTGTTTCAAACGTCACAGTACAATTCAGCAAAAACCCTTTAAGGGCATTTGCTTCACTGTGTAATTCGCGTCAAATTGTTTCAATTGATTTTATCATACGGAGGTCCAGAATTATTTTAAAAATAGGGAGAAAAAAATCCGGTTACAAGAAAAAAAGTCTGTTAAATAGAAAATTTATTTCGGTATTTGAAAGTTATTTTACAGAAAAAACCGTAAAAAGTTATTGGTTACAGGAAATAGTTCGGAAAACAGAGAAATTCGGAAAATAGAAATTCGTAAAATGGAGATCCGACTGTATTTACTCTTCCTTCAGCAAGCTGGAAAAACTCTCACCAACTCTTCATGGGCTTTCCACTTTCTCTTATTACTCTTTCGCTGAGAGTACAGAGAGTTCCAACGAGCATTTCTTTTTCCATGAAGTTCGGAGTCAATGGTCACAAATTGCAATTTGTGGTCAATTAATATTTATATAGGAGGTCGAAATTCACAGT
>BMAO01012825.1:0-24327 GCA_019973975.1 Trichonephila clavata
GGAGCGATTTCCTCTGACCTGCCTTCGTTCAAGCTTTGGTGCAACTCTCAGTTTTTCTTTTCTGCCCCCATTATGACCCACATGACCTCATCGTATCGCGCAGCTAAAACTCACGTGGTTTCGATTAGTGGTGCCATCTCTTACAATAAAAATCAAAAGAAGTAAAAGAAAACTTGCACTCCTTTCCTACACACACACACATATATATATATATATATATATATATATATATATATATATATACTAATAAATAATACTTCACAATATACAGCCATGGACAAAAAAATTAGCGCACCAAGAAATAATTGCGGGATCGTAACAAAACTTGGCATGAAGGTACATGTCGGGGAGATATACAAATAATTAGAAAAGCAGCGTGATTGCGCATTACGTTTAGAAGGTAGAGGGCGTTTAACGTCGTTCTCCTTTGAGTTTAAAACAGGTAGCCAAAGCTTGTTTGAGTATGCTGAATCATTTACAAAGGAAGCACTGAGGTGGACACGCCGTTACACCGTTTTTGAAGACAATATGAGCAGCTGTCGCAGTTTGAGAGGGGGAGAATCATCGGCATTATAGAAGATAGGTGGTCAGCTAGGTGAGAAGCTCGTCAATTAGGCCGCTCTAATTGTGTTGGGAGGATGTGTTGTGACCAGTGGATCCGAGGGATGTCATTTACACAAAGATCAGGCTCAGAACGCCCTCGACAGACCAGTCGTCGAGAAGACCGCCACATCGTTATAAATGCACTAGTAAAGCCAACTGATTCATCCGCTGTCATTCAGGCACGAGTAGCACCTTCAATAGGTGTCCCTGCATCTTCTCGAACCATACGAAGACGCCTGGCTGAAGGACATTTGGGATCGCGGAGCCCTTTACGTGTTCTTCCCTTGATTCCCACGTATCGTCACCTCCGTTTGGAGTTGTGCTGCGCACGAGGAAACTGGACTGCAGCGGAATACAACCATGTCGTCTTTAGCGACCAATCCAGATTCAATCACAGCAGTGATGACAATCGTGTTCGAATGTGAAATCCCCATGCTGAATTCCTCAATCTTGCCTTTGCTTTACAGTGACACACCGCTCCCACAGCTGGTGTGATGGTATGGGGTGACATTACCTACAATACATGGTCCCCCCTAGTATTTATCCGTGGCACCATGACAGCCAAAGCGTTATGTCCATAACATCCTGCAAGCACATGTGTTGCCCCTCACGCAACGGCTCCCAGGAGCCTTTTTCAACAAGACAATGCTCGACCTCACACGGAAAGGGTGTCACAAGACTGTCTCTGTTCTTTTACTAACCTTCCTTGGCCTGCCCGATCACCAGATTTGTCTCCAATCGAGCATATCTGGGATCATTTGGGACGGTGAGTGGGGCATCCCACGAGTTTGAACAAACTAGAGGCAAGGTTACAGAAAATATGGAACGAAATGTCTCAAGACATCATACAGATCTTGTATGCCTCAGTGCCCGATTGTATCGCATCGTGCATTCGTGCTAGAGCGGGTTCAACACGGTATTAAATCATCCGTTTTTTGCCTTTTTCTCTGAAATAAACGATCATTTTCCTTTGATTTTCTAATCATTTACTTTTATCAAAGTAATCATTACGTATGTAAAATTTAGTTTCATTTTGACGACTCTTTCTTGGTACGCTAATTTTTTTGTCCATGAGTGTATATATAGTATGTAATCTTCGTAACTCCTTGTTTTTCAAATACTCATTGTCATTTGCACCAAACACTTCAGAACATTTAGCCCTACTAAATAATTTTAAATCGTCAAACCTCGCTTATTTTTACTCGTTAAGCCAATTGAATTTAAAGATGTTTAGTTTTAAAAATACTCAGTTAAAAATTTTAAACTTAACTCTGAGGCAAAAGGACATTAGTGACCCACGAACTAGTGCTAAAAAAAATATGAACAAAATTTGACCCACGTCTCAAAAAAGGTTCGCCATCCCTGATCTATGCAAACAGCCACATTCGGGGCTCGTAAGTAGTGATTCGCCGACCCCTAATCTACCCCATCCACCACATTTAATAGACCTCACCCTCCGATTTCTACTGATTTCAATCATTAACGAATTCGCGGGCTCTAAGAACTTTTAAATTGCAAATTTTTAAATTTTTTGAAAAAAGTATATGTTAAAGCCTCAACATTTCTGAGTATTTTGATACCAAAATTTTGTTGATACTGTAAAAACTTTTGAAGTTATTGAGAAATAAGTTGTGAAATTTAAACAAAAAGCCTATCTCTTTCTTATCTTTAACTTCATTTTTCTCAAAACAACAATTTTTTTAGCTTGCACTCAGGATTTCTCAGAAACTATTCATGATATCAATTTGAAAGTTCATACATGTTTTCAAAATAAGGCTCTTCATAACTAATACAACAATTTTCAAAAAAAAAAAAATGTAATAAATTTTTTTATTTGAATTTTAGTTTATTTTTCTTTTAATTTTCGTTATAATTGTATTTAAAAAAAATTTTTCTCTAAATTTCTTAAAAGTTAGTATAACTTCTAAAGTGAATATTTTTATACCAAGTAAAATTAATTGTGTAAATTTTGATCAATTTTGTACTTCAGAATCCGGTGCGGTGTAAAATACTAATTTTCAAATTTTTAAAAAATTGTCCAATTTTTATTTTTTTATAAATTTTTAATTTTTTCTCAAATTCTCTGAAAATTTGAGAAATAATGTAAATATATATGATTATCATGTGATAATTATTTCAAATGATTGTTTTGTTTTATTGCTAAGTTACATTGATTTGAAGAAGGATGTTTTTTTTCGAGGGCACATATCTATGTTAAGGGTCCTGAGACGCCTTATAGAAAAAACTTCAACTCTTTGATCGAGATAAAATATCACATAGCAAAAGTGCTTCGCTAAAAATCCGGGGAGATTCTGGCAGGACAGAATTTTCAAGTTGCCTTGTTCAGGCTCGCCGGTGTTTCGCGTGGTGAGCAGAGGTTATTACAAACGGATCACTGACGTGAAGGTAGCGTTCAGACGGCATGATACTCATTATGCTGGAGCCTTGAAAGGTCCGATCGTAGATGTGAATGAGTCTGGGTTTCTCGTTTTTTGTGTGTCTCTTTAAAGGAGAAATATGTCACGCTTTTAAAGGAAAACACGTGATGCAAAACTGCTTCTGTTGGACGTAGCCGACATTACAATTCGGCCATTTGTCCCTTGGTCATCCCGCGAGGAATCCCTCGCGAGATGGGGTTTGAAGTCAGAGATTGGAGTGTAAAATATGCCATTAAAATTTATCTGCTTTTCAGTGCATCTTAATCTTGTTCAATCAAAACGGCTTACCTTTAAAATCAAATAATAATTTATTTTTAAAATACCGTATTTACTCGGATCAAAGCCGCACTATTTTTCCAGTGTTAATGCTACTGAAAATAGGGTGTGGTGTAGAATCGAAGGCAAAGCATTTGTTGAATGGGGGGAATTGAATTTTTCTACCTCTTTCAAAAGGAAAAATGTAACAGTCCATTCTAGCCATTAGCATTGGTGACTTATCTCATCCACAGTTTATCTAAACATCGATGTCTGCTCGTATTTAGGAAATTTTTGTATGCTAGTTCTTTTAATCACCTTAACATCCAAGATAGCTGTAATAGCATCAAGGGTAATCATATCGGTAATAGCACAAGTATGAAATGGGAGGCAATTTTATATGCAGAAAAAAAAAAACAGAAATAGAGCAGTGGCCACTAAAAATTTGACACGGATAAAACAAATATAAGTCGATGGCATACAACGTGCACCGCGGAATAATGCGCATCTATATTTTCAAGTAGTAATTTTTAGTTTTTAGGTATTATACGCCGTATAAGTGCACCCCCTTTTTTTTACGTAGAAACCGTAAATGTATGTGCGCAATGCTGTTATGTTTTGAAGTCATTTATTCAAGCCAAGCTTTTGAAAAAACAGTATACCTCCAGAAGTACAATTCTGTAAGCTCATTAGGAGTGTCACTTATTTTAAAGAATCAGTATTTCGATCTATGGAGAATTTTTTCAATGCTCATATTTTTTAAAAGCTCTCATTTTTATACCCGACGTATAACGTGCAACCCTAAATTTCGATCTTATTTTTTGTGTTAAAAGTGCGCGTTATACACCGCATTTTACGGTATTTTTTACACATGTTGCATGCTATTGCATCATCAAAAACTTATAGCTTAAATGTTATATAAAATGCCACATATTCCAGTAATTAACTTTTGTAACGTATAAAAGAAGTATTGATAATGTATGAGTTTTACATGACACACAGGCATGTATTTACAGGTTAATACAAAATCCATTTGGAAAAATACATTATTTAGTTTTCTTTTTCACGAAGCATTCGTAGATTTTTTTTTACCTCATTTAATGGATTCACACTAGCGGAACTGAAAGAAACAAAATCACTATTTGCAAACATATGGTGCTCGTACTGCAGGCCATCCTCACGCAAAAGAACTCTGCATTTGGCGTAAAAATAAAAAAATTTAATATTCGTGATAGTACTGCATTTTCACTTGTCATCAGAAGTGCTAATAATAGTAAGGCAAAAAATTTTACCAACAAAACTGAATAAACTGCAAAGCGTGCTTGCTTGACTGCGTTACACTGATTTATTATTCTTTTATTAGTCTGTTTACTGGTCTCTCAAAAAACTGAAGACTTCATCCGTTAGCTTCGTCTATAACCTTATACTTGCGTATAAAGTTTTTGTTTTTATTGTTAAAGTTCCCTTAGAGTTTTAAATACATTGGTACAAAGCTCGTAGCAGAAATCTTTATGCATTACTTTAATTAACCAACTGAAAACATGTAATCTCTAAGACAACTGAATGCGGTAAAATTTGTCCTGATTCACTGAACGAGATAGATATTCTGAATACCTTCATGCGATATAATTCTTTCGCTTAAATTCGTACATTTGACTTTTCTTTATTTCTCTCTCTCTCTCTCTGTAAACAAAATATTAATTCTATTTGCAGATATACACTTACGGGAAAAAAAATCCCAACACCAAGAAAAAACTATTATAGAGTAATGATATTTGGACAATGCAATTGTATAGCTAGCATGTTTAATTGATTAAATTTTCAAGATCAGAGGTTAATTTAAACTGAAGAAAATGCATTTCAAATGTGACATGTTGCTACATTAATAGCCGATGTAACCTCCAGAATTTTGAATACAAGCCTGCAAGGGTGCATGCATTGTGTCATACAGGTGTCGAATGTCACTTTGTGGTATGGAGTTCCATGCTTGCTGTACTTGTTGTGTCAGTATTGGGACGGTCAGTGCTGTCTGGGTATGATGCTGGAGTTGTCATCCAACGGAGACAATGGACATCCAGGTGCTCAATTCGAGACAGATCTGATGATCTCGAAGGCCAAGGTAATATATCAACACTCTGTAGAGCACGTTGCGTTACAACAGAAGTGTGAAGGGAGCGTTTTCCTGATGGAAAACTCCCCATTGAATGATGTTCATGTATGGCAGTACTATAGGTTGAATTACCAGAATGACGTACAAATTTACAGTCAGTATGTTTGGAATACCCACGAGAGTGTTCCTGCTGTCACAGAAATTGCTCCCCAGACCATGAATCCGGGAGTAGGTCTAGTGTGCTTCGGCCGCCGACAGTTTGGTTGTGGGTGTTCCCCTAGCCTTCTTCTGACCAACACACGGCCATTACTGGCACCAAGGCAGAATCTGCTTTCATCAGAAAACACAACAGATCTCCACTTCATCCTCCAATGAGCTCTGAATTGACACCACTGGCGTCCCAAACGGCAATGGCTTAGGGTCAGTGGAATACGCACCACAGGGTACTTGGCTCGGAGCTATCCTTGAAGTAACCGATTGCTAACAGTTTGTTCTGTCACTGTGGTACCAACTGCAGCTCGTATTTCTACCTCAGACGCAGTATGATGCGCCACTGCCGTATGTCAAATACGGCGGTTTTCCCTCTCTGTAGTGCCACATGGTCGCCCGGACTCCGGTGTTCTCGAGGCACTATTATCCCTGTACCACTGCTCCCAACAATCATGCACAATAGATATATTCCGGCCAATTCTTTCTGCAATTACGTGGAAAGAATATCCACCTTCTCGTAGCCCTATTACACGATCTCATTCAAAGTGAAAGCTGGTTTAACACCTATGGTAATGACTCTCGCACTCTGGCATCCTTCTGAATAGTTTATTTTCTGAAAATGTTTTTTAAGTATCCATGTTTCTCATTTGGTTCGTTTTCACAACTTTCTAAAAATTAAAGTTTCAGAAGCACTGTGTTAGAGATAAGAATCCCTCAGTTTTTTCCTGATTTTTTTAAAAAAAGATTTAAAACATTTATGTAAAAATATATTGTATATATATATAATGAAAAAAATATTTACATACAGTGAAATTTTTGAAACATTCGTAATTTTTTCATGTAATTTTATTCCAAACGGATATTAAACACATCATTGTAATGTTTTAACCATCAAGAATAAGAGAAAAAAAGTGTTTTTACGACAAAAAGGTGACAAGGTGATTTTCTTTGAAATTACCTCAAGCTTAAATGTGGGAACATTAAAAAGCTATCGGTGGCTACAGGCTTAAGACTTGTGGAGGAACGAAGAATATTAGGGCCCCCTGCAAACTCACATTTTGGTCCCAAGACCAAATACGTGCTTAGCGTTAGTTAAGCTTTGGGTTTCTAGAGACCCTGCCCCTTTTCCCCGAAATGCGGGGGTGTACGTTACGCCACTACTTAAGGTATCCGACTACGTTCGGAGACCTATTTTTTTATTTTTCTAAAATTCACTAAAAATTTTACATTTTTAATTTCATTTTTTGCACTATGATAAAAAACACAGTTATAAATAATATACATACATTAAAATTTACAAAAATTTAAAATTTTAATGAAATTTTAATTAATTTTTTTAATTTTTTCAAAGGCTCTATTTTTAAAAATAATTTATATTTTACAAAAAAAATTGCTGCAGCACATTTTTCAAACACATTTCTAGAGGTTGTACTACAAGTTTTAAATTATTTTCTTTTAATCAAAAGTTATAGCTAATCGAAGCTACAACCTATGAATTTCATTCAAATTTTCGATACTTTTATAAGGAAATCCAACTATAAAATCACTAAAAATTGTTCAATTTCTTAGCTGCTAGTCCAACCTCTAGATAATACTATTAATAACATTTGTGTAAAATGTCATACAAGTATCTCTATTGGCTCTTTAGATATCACATTTGAAATATCAAGAAATTTACAAAAAAACAGTTTTGAGAAAAATGCATTTAAACTTTATAAATGTAATTTCAAAACAAAATATCACAAGTATATTACTAAAACTCTAATGATTTATATTTAACACCTCCACTCCTTGCTATTTTATTAAATTTTAACTTTCTTTGGGCCCTATATTTTTTTTCTGGCTGATTTTTAAAAAGGCAAAGAATGTTGTTTCGAGTCACTGTGCGAATGATGGCAAGAAATCTGTCATCACGCAGTGTATAATAATTTGCATTTATGCCAAAAGCTTTCAAACAAACAAATAAAAGCTTTGTTAAAAATAATGACAGCAATATGGGTACCCAAAGAAAATGTTTTCAGCTCAATAAAAGTTTCTTTCAGAACAATTTGCCAAAAAAACGCGTTAAATGATTTGTTTACATTTGTGTCACACCATGGAGGCAATTTTATAATAACTGCTTATCAAACAACTTTGTATACACAGGTTTAACAATATTTAAAAGTTTCATGGAAAGGCTTACACCTTTATTTATATATATTTTTTCCGGTGGCTATTCTTCATTGATACTCACACCAGCTCTCAGCTCCATTTGGGCATGGTGCATACATGGGTATCTCTCTGATGGAACCACCGAGAAAAAATGCCGCACTTAGCAGAGCTTTGACGTGATTGGTGTTACTGCCATAATAGTTTAGAATTTTATTAATCATAACACTGGAAAGTTTTTCTTTCCCACCGAGGTTTTTCTGGCTTCTTCTAAGTTTTCTTTGCCGAATACTCACTCTTTCTTAGAAGTATATTAGGCACTCATTTTATGACACTGTTGACATCAAATAGATCTTTAACTAAAATGTATCCTTGGGAATCACCATCACACACCATAGAAATCAACATTGTTTTAAGATCTCGTGGTATAAAATCACACAAAGATGTTGTACGCACAAACAGATTCCATGATTGAAGTAAATACCAGATGAATGCAGGAACACGCATGTTCGACTAGATATTTAGAATTCTACAAAACTTAGACATAATTTCCTAATCTGGAAGTTTCCCAGTGGTGATGGATAAAGTTTCTATAGAAACTTTTAGGGAAGAATGTCCATGTATCTGTCGTCAACGGATATTCCACATTCTCCAATTGACGTGTTGGAACATTTTGTAATGCTTTTTACTACCAACACAGCAGCATTCATGACATCTTTAGCCGTTGATGTAGCAGCAGCCAAGATATTTCTTTCACAAAGTCTATATGCTCTTTTTGCCATACGGCATAACATATTCAGCTTAGCACGTAACTTTTTCGCAGACAAATGTCATCTTCCAATAACTCACATTCCACAAATAAGTTGCAAATTAATTGAAGTTTGGTTTTTAAGCTTTTTAGTAGCTGAAAAATTGACAATAAAAGTACATTTGGAGCATTTTAAAGTCACATTAGAAGTCAGTCCAAACAAGTAATCTTCATGCAGGTACAGATTCTTCTCAAAACAATTGAAGAAACACAAATTGAGAAAAACATACTTCCCAAAATATTTAAATAAAATATTCCATAACCTCTTAATGTTCCATTAAAACATTCTTTGCACTGTGAAAAATTCTTCAGTGAATCCAGTTTTTGTTCTTTACAAGTTTGAATATTTGCTACTTCCAATGTTTTTGTTACCAATCTACTGTTATCAGTCCACTGTTGCATTTTCAAGAAGTTATTTTTATAGTTTTATGAATCATTATAACTTGAATTTTTAAAAGCAGACTGTCTAGAAACCATCAACGATCAAAAATTGTACAATTAAATCGAAAAAAGTTAAGTTTTAAGAAGAAATTTAGGATCAAAATTCGTAAGGCACAAATCAAAACAAAAACATGTGAGGTCAGAAGAAACAAATGTTGCCAATCGCAAGAGTCGAATTAAAAGATCGAAATTGTTGCCCATCAATTAAATAATTAAAAAAATTGTCAGAAATAGTTTTTAAAATTATAATGGGTTGAAACTGCAAAAATTATCGGTAAAAAGCATGTTAAACAGACAACTTCCGGTTTCGATTTCACCACTTCCGGTTTCGAATGACAGCTGTAAAAATATTTTAAACATCTGTAACTTTTTTTCTAATTATCGCACAGACAAAACAAAGACAGATTTAGAAAGCTAATTGCTTGAACTTTAAAATGGTAAAATAAAAAGGAAATGCGATTTTTGACCGAAAATGGCATTTTCAACGTAGTCGGATACCTTAAGATATCTATTGCAAAGGAAAACGCAAAATGAAATATGTGGCAATTATATGAATATCTAAGTTATGTATTTTAAATTAATGCTCATTTAGTCTTGCCGGTTCTAAAATAGGTTTTACTCAGTACACGAATGCGAGAGTAGGTGACTGTAATTTTTTTTACTATATATAATAAATATATTACATAATATACATGTCGCCTTTCTTGATTAACAACAGTACTCCACGTACGTAATGCAATAAATTTGAATTCAATTGAAGTTTACTTCCGATTATTGTATTAACACGTTATTAAGGAAAATAATTTGAGCCGTCTTCACACTGTATATTGTCAATGTATTCAAGTCATCTTGCTTGTTTCTCTCAAAAGTCTACATTCTAATAAAAAAATTAGAAAAAAAACTACTTCCAAAAGCGTTAGAGTTCCATCAATGTATAGAAAGGTCTCTAGTATTTGGAAAAAATAATTGTGAATAACAGTTGTGAAAAGAATGAATTCAAAATCTAAATGTATTTATAATCTAATTATTTCACCACAAAAATATTTCATAATATTTTGTTATTTTTAATTGTTTCAACGTCTATTTTGTTTGGAACAAAATCTCCTAAGGCTTTTATATAATTATTCGCATTATTATATAAAATAAAGTAGTTGAAACTTAATCCTAAAGATGGCAGCACCAAATGATGCAATAGTTTTGAGTGAAGATAAAAACGTATTAAAAAGCATGAAAATATATTCTAATACTCAGACATAGATGGGGCGACACACACTCCTACAATCATGTAGTCGCCCATTCGGTAAAGTGGTTAGCCACGCAGACTGCCAAGCCTTTGCAGGGTGGCCAACCTTTTGGGGAAGAGTGACACTATTTGATAAAAAATAATTATGCATGCCACTTACAATTTTCCAACGAACAAATATAAAAAAGTGAAAAAAAAGTTACTTATTGGGTTCTTTGGGGATTTTTACATGTATAGCACATTTTTTAATGAAAGTCTATGTAGTCAAAAATTAAAAATAATATAATAAACAAGACGAATGTAGAAAATTAGATTTTATTGTTAATAAACTTTTTACAAGTTCAATTAATTAGGTTGGATATGAAATAAAAAGGAGAAACTTGAATTATTCAATTCAAAATAATTAAACGCTCAATACTTACTTAATCTGGCTTTTGAATTATTACTTTTTTTTTACTAAGTCATCTATAAGGATTAGACTCTTACAGATACTAACAAAATTAGGTTATTATAGGTGCACATCAGCTCGTGTTGCGTGATATTTATTTTTTTATGTTCGTAGCAGACAACATTTATTCACTAACATATTTTGATCCAAATTCTGAGATTTTTGTCTGAGAAAACCCAATTTCAATGAAATTGTAAAAAATGCTTATTTACCTTTTAAAGTTTTAATTTTAAAAAAGGATGAATCCTTCAATTTCTAATAAAAAATGATTAATATTTTAAAAGTTTTTCAGTAAGTCTTCACGTGCCCCCGTTACAGCTCCGCCGTGCCAATGGTTGGCCATCCCTGCCGTAGGGCCTGCGTTCGAATCCCAGTGAAGGCATGGATGTTTGTAAATGTATAGTGCCTTCGCAGCATTCTCTAAATAGAAGTCAAGCCGCAAGTCCTCTCGTGAGGTTGGTGGGAAGAGAGGTGGGAGACCCTTGACCACCCCCAGGATGTACTCCTTCAAAATTGTGGTGGAACCGAGCCAAATCATACTGCCACCTGCATGGAGCTCAAAGCTACTGCTAACGACAGGTATACAATCCAGCCCAATACCATAGTGAATATCGTGGGCCTCGATCTGACACCATCAGACAGGTGGCGTTAAAAACAACAACACAATCATGTGTTTTTTTTTTAAAATTCCTATTTCTGTATCCAATTAAAATGTCATTCTTCCCCATTTTCAAATTAATATTTTTTGAAGAAGTTTTATCTTGAGGGAATTTTTTACAATTAATATGCAAAAAATGCCCAGTGGGCTAGAAAAATAAAATTGCCCCAAAATATTTTTTGTGCGTGTGCGTTGTGTTTGATAATAAAATACAAGAGGTCATTCAACTTTCACTTTGAATATTGTTTAAGACTATTCATGCTAAATATTATCAATTTCAAGCACCTTAAAGAAAAATACAGCTTTTGAAAAAGAAGTATCTGATTTTATTTTATTTTATTAATATTAGAAACTCTAGAATATTAGACCCTGCGCCCCTGTGCAAAACAAGGCCTCACTTGCGACCCTTTTTTCGAATTTGGAGGCAACACATGTTACGTTCACCCAAAACCAATCCATAATAAAATAGTTTGATTAGAAAATTCGTTCTATACATTTTAAATTCGCAAAATTATTGATTATCCTCAAAATTAACTGCTAATAATATTTCATTTTGAATATTCCTAAAGCCTTTTAGGAGAGCATTATGCCCTTGAACAACATTTGATTAAAATTATTCGGATCCTGATCTTATTGAGGCTGAGTGCAGAATGAGACGAGGTCCTGGACATTGGTCAAGTTGACCCATGCCTTAAGACGTCCAGGAATTGTATACATACTCGCCAAAATAAATTTCACTATCCGAGTGTTTTCCGCAGTTAATCATTATTAAGAATAAATTATAGTTTTAAAAAACTAAAAAACACGCTTTTACACTGAATTCCACTAAAAAGTAAAAAAAATAATTCTTTATATAAGAATAAAATGATTAAGGGGGAAATTAATGTCATTGGGGTAAAAGCGTGGGGGTGCTCTATATCAATTGTTATAATTTCTTCTATTCCGAAATGCTGAGTTAGTATAAAAATGTAGTATAAAGCACCATACGCTTTTACCTCAATGACATTAATTTTCTCCTTAATCATTTTATTCTTATATATATAATTATCTTTTTACTTTTTAGTTGGATTCAGTATAAAAGCGTGTTTTTTAGTTTTTTAAAACTTTTATTTATTTTTCATTTTTTAGTTCGATCTGCAACAAAAGCATGTTTTTGACTTTTTAAAACTATCATTTATTTATTGTTGAATTTATACTTAAGTTTGATATTTGGAGCCAGAATTATGTGGCTGCTGGATTAAGGCTCCCGGTGACACGCCACCACGAAAACCCGAGTGTAATGTTAATCCTATGGAGTTTCTTATAATTCAATTTACGTCTAACGTATTGCTTTTAACTGTATAAAACAAAATGCATCCTAAAGATAAAAAACAAATTAATATTTCTCTTGATTTCGATTTTTTTAAAAAAAATTTCTAAATATTTTTAAATATTTATTAAAAGCTTGAAAATTTACATTTAGTGCGTTGAAACGATCATAAAAATATTTTCAATTATCGGATAAAAAAAGTTAAAAAGCGGAAATCCTTTATTTTTTATGCTCTTTCAAACGCATATACTTTAAAATTTTTAAACTAATTTATTTGCGAGTAATTAAATAAGTCAGCATTGCATATTTGGAATGAGGGGAAAATAAACTTGTAACTCCGCCTTCTTGAGGAAGGATACATGAAATTTCCCCTGCGTTCCCTTGGTGAAAGGTGGTAATTTATGACTCTTCCGTGGATTGTGTAACAGAGATGATTCCCCCCCCCCCCCAAATGGGTCTTGTTTTCTAAGAATCTATAGCGCATTCAAAATTATTAAGGATACAGTGGACAGCAAAATTTTTTTTAATTTGTTACACACATGCTCCAAATTTTGACTGCCAGTATTTAAGTTATAACTAAAACCATATAGAAAATTTAGTGAGAAAAAAATGAGTAGTTTTTAAGAAATTAAAAAAAATTTTAAAAAATTTAACGATCATTTCAAAATTTTAAAACGTTCCATGCGTTTTGATTTTTTTTTAAATTTCATATTTTTAACTGATTTAACTTCTTTAAGCAATTCTTTAGAAATTTATGCATGTAAAGTAATGTTTTATATGATAATTTACAAAGTATGGGTAAACGCAAATTTTTATATGATATTTTCAAGAATTTTAATGACTTTATACATAAAAAACTTTAATTTCTTCTTTCACCCTATCACTATTACTACAATGCATCCAAGAAGTTATAATTACATATTAGAAGAATACTTTTGGAAAGTTTTGTTATAATCGGACAAAAATTGCAAATCACGGAACATTTTGAATTTTAGTTTCGAGGCAAATTTTTGATTTTTAGAAAAACAGCTTTTTTTATTTTACAGGAAATTAACTTAGCTTTTTATAAAAAAATGAAGATGTAAATATAAATTTGAAATATAAAAACACTAATATCATAACAAATGTAAGATAAGTGCAGAATATATACATATAAGTGCAATATTTATTGTAACAGTCACATCAACATGTGGTACACATAGTGATAAAAATTGAAAAGTAAAGCTGGAACTTTCTAATAATATCAGAAGTAAATTAGCAGAATGTATTCCAATATTATTTTATCTCAACCGGATAATATATTATATATTTCATAAATCACAATAAGTAAAAATATAGTATTTCAATAGAATTAAATTACAAAAATTCAAAACAGTTTCGAGGCAAATTTTTGATTTTGAGAGAAACAACTATTTAGATTTTATAAGAAAATAACTGAGTTTTTAAAAAAAAATTAAAGATATATAAGTATAAATTTGAAAAACACTAATATCATATAAACATAAGGTAGGTACAGAATATATATATAAAAGATTCTGCAATATTTATTGTAACAGTCACATTAGCACGCGTGGTATATAGAGTGATAAAAATTGAAAAATAAGCTAGAACTTTCTAATAATATCTAAAGTAAATTAGTAGAATGTATTTCATCAACCAGATAATAAATTATATATTTCGTTAATCACAATGAGTAAAAATAAAGTATTTCAATACAATTAAATTATAAAAATGCAAAACAGTAATAAATTCAATTACACATAAAAAGAAAACTGTCGCTAAGTCTGAAAAAAAATTAAAAAGCACCGGCATTATAGGCTACATCTTTATCAGTAGCATTTCTTTTCCTTTTCTCTCTTTTCACAGAAATGTTTTGAGAAATGCGTCGTTTATCCTGTCCTTCAGTAATAAACAAAGAAAAACTATCATTAAGGTTTGAGTCCTCTTTTGATTCAAGTGACTTCACGTAGCCCAAATTGTGCTTTTCGACGGCATCCGTAACTGCTATTTCTAGCCTCCTTTTAGACACGAATACCTCTTTTGGGCATTTTCGCCAAATGCAGCTATGCAGACTTTCATTACAATTCTGCGTCTTGCCTCCTACGCATCTTTCAAGAATGGTGTCTGAAGCTAAACGTTGGTAAACAGGCATAATTTTTTCAACTACTTGTTGCGACAAGCAAGTTCTCATGGAACTATGTGACCCTGGGGTTTCACCTTTGGCTATTGCTCTTTTATAAAAACACCCCATGATGATTCCCCTTCAGAACACTTACCATGCGTAGGCTTTTCGTCAGTAGACGAGCAATGCAACAGGCTGGCATATATAGCAGTTTTCATTTTTTGGGTATTAGGAACATTACCTTTAGATGCTTTTCTGTAGTAATTTTGCAACTTTGTTATGTTTTTGTCTGTAAGGCTTCCCTGCTTACGCCCACCAAGAGTCACCTTCTTCACCTTCCACTCTTTTACTTTGTTGCGTAACGATGTGCCTAGCCTCTTCGCAACATGATTTAAGCACTCTTCGCTCTCCTTTTCGATTTTTACCCCAGAACCATATATTTCATTTTCTGACAAAAATTGAAAAGTTTTCGAGTCGCCATCACTCAGCATGGAAACGAATCTCATTTGGCAATCACTTATTAACCATCTCCACATAATTAGTGCAGCATGCATCTCCATGGCTCCAGACGTTCCATCGAAATTTTTGTCACACTCATCCATATGTCCTTTTTGCCAAATGTGAAATTCCGCACTATCAGCTCCCATATCTCGACCAGTAATTATGCAATTATGACAGTATTTCGACAATACTTCAAAGTCAAGAACAAGTCCACTAAGGACATCGATGATTATTCCTAATCCTAGGTTAGATGTATGTCCTCACTTTTGCCATGTACCGTCATATGACACACTCACGTCAATGATTTCCTGATATTTTAGAGAAGAATCAACTTTTATGTGAGCTTCTCTAGCTGCTTGACGTGACATTCCAAGCATTCTTTTTTTCACTTCTTTGTTTTTAACCGATAAGTTGTGCATTCATTTGGCAAATGTTTTTCTGTCCATTGTTGGCATGTTGAGCACAGATGAAAAAATTTCCAAAGCAGCATGCCCTCTGCCTATGGATAGGAAGGCACTCACCAGCTTAGCTGTTAATATCATGTGAATTCTTAGACTCCTCTTGGAAACTTGAATACACACTTCCATAGCTTTCATGGCATGATTCACATAAAAGTTCCATTTTTGTAGAATATCCCATGGATTGGTGTTGTTTTATAACAAGGGCACAGTTTGTACAATATTTGCAAGGAACTTTTTGCAATAGTTCAGAAAACACAGCCTTGTCGGTGAAAATATAACTTGCCTCAGGTTGGGAAGATGTACTTGGGTCAGATAATGGATCCCTCTGTAATATAAAACTGTTTTTTTCATCAACAGTTTCAGGAGATTTCTGCCATCGCTTCTTGCTGTTTTCAGACAACATCTTCCTCCTTTCGGTAAGACGACCCTTAGGTTTCCTATATCTCGATGATATAAGATCCATACTAATAATTTTAAACAATAAATGCGATTTAAAAAGAGCTTTAGTTCTGAAAAGAACTTTTTGTTTTGGTAAAATCAATATAAGGTTTGAGTAAAGTTGAACGAGAAATGCAAACCGAAGTTTGAACGAATGGTAAACAAATAATGTCAATTTAGGTCTCAGATACAGTTAAAGCAAAGTGTTGCCAAACTGAACTTGATAAATTAACATTTAAAAAAAAAAATTAGTGAGGCTTTGTCTACAGTAAATAAAATTTTTCCTGTCAAAGTGCATGACAGCTACAATAGCATGACATTAGAAAATGTAAACAAAGGGGCGTGGTCATGGATGACTAATTCGAAACTACCCTATAACTCAGTAAAAAATGCATAAAACCAAAAAAAAAATTTTTTTGCGTTTGATAGAGAGGCTAATAAAATAGTATAATCAGCAAAAAAAATGTTTTCGATATTTTGGACAATTTTCCACATTTTAACTGTCCACTGTAGCCTTAAATAAAATGGATCATCGTCGCAGCTTCAAAAAAAATTATTTCTTTCGGCTAAACGAAAAAAGAATATATTACAGAATTTCAGGAATTGGAAAGAAAAGTGTGTATTTATTTTTTCTAAATTCTTGTTCCGCTGTTCATTTCAAATATTGTGAAAGTTTCCACATACTAAATGGATTTATTGATCATCGCATTTTAAAAAGATTCAAATATTCCGAAGATGAAATACCATTGATTTAAAATAAATCAGAAAGTTTTCCATAATTTTAAGAATATTTTTAGTAACATTAATAGTTTCTTCTTAAAACATATAAATTTCAATTAATTTATTTACTATTGCTATGATGTTTTTATTCCATTTTTATTTCCTTCACTGAAAATTCAACTTAGAAATAACATTGCAGAAATTTTCTTTTAAATTTCTGTCTGGAAAGCAGTATCTACATTTTGCATTTTCATTTATACATGTGTTTCATATACTATTCAAAATAACTCATCAATGCTTTTTTTTTTTTCAAAATGAATTCTAAGTTAATGCGCTATGAAGAATGCACTGCAAGTACAAATACAGGCAAATAGTTCCACAATTTTAAAGTTCAAGCCCAGCACCACTAAAGACCCACCGTGTAGGGGGGCGATGCACGTTAAATCTGTCGAGAACTCAGACGTCCTTCCTTTAGTGTGGTAGTTAGGAGATGAGGGGATATCTCAGGTGTCATCCCCGTCACTTGACCATGGTTCAAAATTACGAGGTCTGTTGCCTTATACAATATTTTTGTTTTTAATGTAGTGTTTTGTAACAAATATACTTCATAACTGTTTCTATTTTATTACCTTTCTTTTATTTTAATACATTCTTAGAAGTGTGCGGTATTGCAGCGCAGCATCACACTCGATTCCTATAACTCCATCGCGCTGCCTATTGCTAGAATTAGACATATTTGATCCTTGCATTATTATTATAAATTATCTACGCTTGTATAGATGAAAAATAATGAAATCAATAATAATTCATTCCGTTTTAAATTTTCATTCCAATAAATGTTTGTGATGGGTCAATAAAGATATATAATTTTTGTTTGCAGCCCGCAGGATTATAATGTTTTTCCGAAGTGGCCCGCAAGGTCATTTGAGTTGGCCATCCCTGTTCTAAGCCAAGATCGGATAGCGAGAATGACACGTGAGTTTACAGTTTCTTTGTATTCTTCATGACCTTTTTTGAACTTGGGAATCTCGCGTCTTTAGTCATAATGGTATATAATCCTCCACGGTTTTAAATGCTGATTTAAATTCTTTTTATTTTTTTAAAATATATTGCTGGTTTCTGTTTGTGATATTAAAAATATAGCATTAGTGTGATAAATAAGAAAAATATTTAGTATGATTGGTGAAAAAAGTTAATTGAAATTAAAATCTGGAATACAGTAACTTTAAAACGATTTTGTGATTTGCCGAGACGAGTAAATCCAAACCAGAGAATGTATGCGAGATTTTCGACAAAAGAAACGTGATAAAAAAAATTAAAAACTGAAGGAGTACAGCCGAAAAGAATTGCACAAAATTCAACTCCACGCAGCAGGGATTTTTTTTTTTTGCAACGAACACAAATCTCTCAGAAACAAACGGCCGAACCAATTACTGCTTTACCAAATCTGTTTCTCAGTCAAGTAACTTTACGATCGTCCGCCCATAGCTTTTTTGAATGATGAGCTTAAGCTCGAAATGACCACAAACCGAAATATATCGACAACTAACAGTAGGACTGTTATTGACGTTGTTTTTCAAAGGTTATTAAATACTTTAAAATCTCAAGTATATGTGTCATATTTTAGTCATCATAAGTCTATTGTGTGTGTGTCTTCCCCAAATTGAACAAGAATATTTATTTTTGATAAAAAATTACATGACTCTTTGTGTTAATTAAATAAAATTTTCATTAAAGATAAAATTATTCGATAGAAAATAATTTCCAATCATACCCGATTAATTTTTTTCAGAATTTATGTTACTATTGCGTATTTACCAGGATAACATGTCAGATGTTACACATCATATGCGACTACTGTAAGACTCGTTCCTTTTTTTGTAACTGTATTTATATTAGAAATTCCAACACTAAAACTGTTCTTCCAAAAAATTGTGTGGGTCCCAAAACCAATACTCAATATACTTTATCAGTGGCGTAGCTAGGTATCCAAAGGTCTTGGTGCAAAAAAAAGAGAGAATATTGGTGAAGTTTTATTAATTAAAAATATATTAGAGTATTTTATATACAGGGTGTTTCATAAATGATGGGAGTAACTTTAAGGGGTGATAGTACACATCAAGACGAGTAATAGTAAATAGGAAACCAAGTGTCCCAAACGTCTTCCGAAGGAGAAAGGCGCCATCAAAGTTTAGGGTCCTAAATTTCAAATGATGATAAAAAACGGAAAAATGGATCGATTCATTTGCGGTTTTCACTGAAATCATTCTTTAAATTAGTATTTTCTTAAAAAAAAGTTTGAAAGACGAAGTTAAAAAAATGCAGTTAGAGGGCGCTCTAGACTTTAAAGTACCAAACAACTACTTTTTACCAGTATTTTTTAAATTTTGTTAAATGTTTACAAAAGCTTAAATTTTAACTTGAATTTTGAGCGCAAAATTGAAACCATCGGGAGCGGATAAGTGGCGCAAATGTAACCGCGTTCAGGGGGGGGGGGGGAATTGAAATGCTCGTATGTAATGATCAAAATAAAAAACGATAAAGCAAACTTTAAGAGGCGATAGTACAACAGAAAAACAATCAACTTTGATTAGAAAATGCATGATTTGAATTCAATCGCAAACGTGTTAGAGCATCTTCAAATTTTATCCATGCAAGCATTATAGCTGCAAGTTTCTGGAAGAAGAACATTATATATATATATAAATTGTGATATGGGGAAGAAGAAGAACGCATATGCAAATTGGTATTAAGATAAAAGCCACTGACCCGAGTGTGCAAGTGTAAATCACGGTACAAACGTAACGAAAGATGTTGCCCTTCACTAATCAAGAAAAGGCTGATATGCACTTCATCTACGGAACTGCAAATGGGAATAGTGCAGAGGCGCGATGATTTTTTTGTACGGAAAAAAGTTTCCCATCCCTTGGCCTGCGTGATCGCCCGATCTTTCATGCCTGGATTTATTTTTGTGGGGACACCTGAAGAGTCTTATGTATGAGACTCCTATCGAATCTGCAGAAGAACTCGTCGCCTGACTTTCGGCAGCTGCAGGAGAGGTGCGCGATACTCCTGGCGTGTTTCAGAGGGTTTGTGGATCCCTTCTTCGCCGTTGTACCGCATGCATCGCCTCTAATTGTCAGTGTTTCGAACAGCTATTGTAATCATTTCTAATTAAACTTTTTTTTATAACGTAAATGTTCTTTGTTTCCTTTTTTGTCTCTTAAAACGAAATCTGTTTCAGCGCCCTCTATCACCTTCGGGTTAAAATTACGAGTATGATTTCTTTGATGAATGTTGCTTGTTTTGGTGTTGTACTATAGCCTCTTAAAGTTTGCTTTATCGTTTTTTATTTTGATCATTACATACGAGCATTTCAATTTTCCTCCCCTGAACGCGGTTACATTTGCGCTACTTAACCGCTCCCGATGGTTTCAATTTTGCGCTCAAAATTCAAGTTAAAATCTAAGCTTTTGTAAACATTTAATAAAATTTAAAAAATACTGGTAAAAGGTAGTTGTTCGGTACTCCAAAGTCTAGAGCGCCCTCTAACGGCATTTTTTTAACTTTGTCTTTAAAACTTTTTTTAAAGAAAATACTAATTTAAAGAATGATTTTAGTGAAAACCGCAAATGAATCGATCTATTTTTCCGTTTTTTATCATCATTTGAAATTTAGGTCCCTAAACTTTGATGGCGCCTTTCTCCTTCGGAAGACGTTTGGGACACTTGGTTTCCTATTTACTATTACTCGTCTTGATGTGTACTATCGCCCCTTAAAGTTACTCCCATCATTTATGAAACACCCTGTATATATATACAAAGCTGATTCACATCAGCCCTGTGTCAAGCTCTGCAGAACATATAGGAAAGCAAAGCTACAAACTACTTACATGTATGTATATGAGTTTCCTTGTGAATTTAGTGATTACCCAGGTTCGATTTGACATGTGATAGACAGGAAATGATAAAAGGAATATGCACAAACAAGAAAATATAATACAAAATTATTATAATTATGTAAAATAAAACACACGAAAAAACAGAGGAGGGGGGTCAAAATTACATCAGTCTGTTGCAGATACCAGATTGCGAAACATTGAAACAGGAAAATAGCTTATTATGAATCATATTGTTATAAAAAATAAAATGACCAAGAAGAAATAGCTTCCTGTGTAGTTTTTTTTAGATGTATGGTAAGACATTTCATGGAACTTGATGTTTATTTTCAAGTAAAGATTAGAAAAATGAAAAAATTGAAAAATAATATAAACTTTTTAATAAGTAAAATTCGCAACACTATACACAAACAAAGGAAAGAATTTAGGGGAATTCCTTACAAGTTTGAAATTACTTTCAACGGAGTTGTCATGATTACAGCTATGTAACATCTTTTATATTTATACCTCAATTATGGAGAAATTATCGCAAGCTCGACTTGCTTGGTGGTCAAGGCGTGAGGGTCCCCTGAGCTCAAGAGCCCCTGTGCACGGCACTACCTAGCCCATTGGTAGTTACGCCACTGTACTTTATTAAATTTATATAAGATTTTTTTTGTTACATGTCTTAAACCGTTTTTAAATAAAATTATTGAACTGAATCGGAAATAAAGAACTGACCTGAAATATTTCAGGAAAGAGAATAATTTAAATCACATTACACTATTCATTCCATTAATTTTATAAATTTCTCTTGTCATTAAATTGTTTAAAAAAGGATTTTGATGCAATTTAGTATTAAAGAATATCACAGAAAATTGTTTTGAATGTACAGAAATATATATAAAGGTTTTTGCCTTAACTAAAACTTATATTTTTATAAAATTCAAATGAATAACTGATGTTCCTCAAAACAGAAACGAAACAGCGTAAAAAAAGCAGTTTCTTTGTACAACTAGAATGTCGGGCACAGTTTTCATGTAATTGAAAACTGCCATGAGGTGGGCGGTAAAAGAGGGGTCAGTTGTCATATAAATAATCTTCAGTTGGTTGTAAACTGGACCCTCCAAGAACAAAAATAGAAGGCGAAAGAGAGGAGAGGGGGAGGGTTTCCTGTCTCGAGCTCCCTTTGCACTTAGAATCCCTCTCTCAACTGTTGTAGAAGAGGCTTGTATGATTCTGTGACGTCATTTTCTTTCATCATGACAGCTGTCAAAACATAATCATCAGAAAATGGGATCAAGTAAATGCAAATTTGGAAAAATAATAGCTTGAAAAAAATGTTTATTTCAAAGTCAAGAAAATATTAAAAATTAAGAAAAAAAGGCAAATAATTTATCTTTTATGAAGGAACTATTTACCTCCGATCATTAAGACCAGTACTCATGAGTACTTGGCCTTTCTTTTAGAAACGCCCATTCCCCCCTCCCAGAAGAGGGCGCTTTCATCGTTTTAGAATTGGAATTTCTGTCTACGGGACCCTTAAGTCTTGCTCTTCAATGGATATTAATTGACGGGTCCCGCACTTTTTTCTCTTCGTTGGTTTCTGTTTTCGTTAACGATGCGAACTCGGATGAGTCCCGTATCGTTATATTTCAAAGATTCCGTCTCTATACATACAGGTCAAACTAATAAAAGTGTGTTAAGAAGAAAAAGTTCGAATTATTAAAAAAAAATAATGTACCATGTTTTTATAACGGACTAATTAGTTTAAAATTCCTACTTTTAATTTCTTTTTCTTAGTCTTCTTTCACATTTTCATGCATTGTCATCAACTTCTGAGCTATGGTCAAAATTTCAAGTCTCTAGCTCATCGGGAAGTCAGTTTAAAATCAATTACAACATTCCACCCGGACAGACATACAAGAAAGCGAGTTAATAAAAACTTGTTGTTGTTGTTGCTAATGCCACCTGTCTGACATAGTCAGATCAAGGCCCACGAAATTCATCAGGGCATCGGGCTATATTGCACACCTTTCGTTAACCGTAGCTTTGAGCACCATGCAGGTGACAGTACGATTTGGCTCGGTTCCACCCCAATTTTGAGGGAGAATACCCAGGGAGTGGCCAGGGGTTTCCCACTTCTCTTCCCCTTCCACCAACCACACGAGAGGACTTGCGGCTCGACGGCTATTTAGAGTACTCCCCTGCCGCGAAGGCACTATACATTTACAAGCATCCATGTCTTCTCCGGGATTCGAACCCAGGCCCTACGGCACAGCAGTCAGCCTCGCTAACCACTATACCGGATGGGTGACTAAAAACTTCATAAAGTATCGTATTCTAAACGTATTGCTTTGTAAAAATAAAAAATATTTAACAGTTAGTTCATAATTTTTTTTTACATCACGAGTCTTTTTTTTTTTTTTTGTGTATTCGATTTTAGGGTTACAACCTTAATCTATTAGTCGCTAAATCTGGTATTAGTCGCTAAATCTGGAAAAGTATATGGAATTAATTGCCAAATCTGAAAATACTATATGCAAAAAGTCGCCAAATTTGAAAATGGTATATGCAATAAGTCGCCAAATCTGGAAGTGGTATATGAAATTGTCGCCAAATCTGTTAATCGCAATTCCTGACGATCCTGATAAGGACAATGGAACAAAATTATGAAATTATTGTATTGTCATCGGTCCTTGACAAGTGTACAAAATTTCGAATCAATCTGACCTTTTAAAGTGAGTAAAAATCGAGTTCCAAGATTCCGTTACATACAAGTGAGACGTGTAAGAAAAATGTAGTTTATTTAAAAATATTCCATGAGAGAGAGAGAGACAGAATTGTGATGACTTTTTTTATTGGAGGAGGAAACGAAGCGTTTACATTTTAAACAGTATAAAAGCAAATAAATTTATTTTCCTTCATTCATTTACAAGATTTAATTTCTTTTGGAAATTTACAATTAAAATAGAATTTCATATTTTGATTAAAGAGAAGAATATAGTGCCTCTCAGATTTGGGGGAGTTTTTAAAATTTAATTGAGTGATAGCGATTTCATTCTCCCTGCAGTAATTTTTCTGTAGCTGTTTTGTATTAATATTGATACGTCCTCTGTGATAAGCGAGCTGTTGAAAGCAAATTGACAAGGTGAGCGAGCTGAATGAGAAGTTGTGTAACTTCTTTAGGCGCTTTGCTGGAGAATGAACTTGAATAATGCGTTTTAATGAGCCAAGCATTGTTACGCTCGAGTTTGTAACGCTCATCGCAATGGATCGGAATTTTCCGTAACAATGTAAAGTCCTTCAACAAAAAAGACTTACAACAATGACAAAATTTGACGTCGAAAATCGGTTTTTAGCCAAACTGGAATCTCCTGGCGATGCTGTATTAACAGTATTAATTAAATTTGTTTAAAAAATAAGTGCTTTTAACATGTGATTAACTTAAAATATATTATTAAAATCCCAAATTCTCTTTTGTTTAACATTCTGTACAAATTTTTATGGATTTTCTTGTATTTAAATCCCCCCCCC
>BMAO01012826.1:0-41491 GCA_019973975.1 Trichonephila clavata
AGATAGCATACCCTCGCTGATGTTTACGATCCATAAAAGTGCAGAAGGTATCATCCAAAGCAAAAGTAATCTCAGAAATGCTGCCAAAAAATTCAGCTTCTGAAAATTTCTTACGATTCCTTTTTAACTTTTGGAAAAGAGCTTTATATATTTTGAATTTCAAATCTTCTAACGGAAAGAGCAGAAATTTAATGCTTGAAATTTAAATATATTTTCTGTGTAAAAGAAATTGTGAATACTTTGAATCTATAGATCAAGAAATTTATTTCTTAATTCTAATATTTTCATTTTTTGTAATTAATTATCTAGTGACTGTACACATAATTTGTTTATAATGATTAAAATTTCATTTCATTTGAAAAGAGTTATGTGTTAGAACAGTTATGTTAAATTATCTCCCTTCAACAGCAGTTACGTCTTAAGATGTCTTGATGCCCTGGCTCCCCTGCAAAAGTAGGACCCACCTGCTAACCTTTCATCAAATTTCATGTTCATACATGGTAAGTTCAAAACAAGTAGTCCATAATAAAATGAATTTTAATCACAAAATCCATTTTCTTCATGTTTAATTTGCAAAATTATTATTCATATCTTCAAAATTAACAGTTGATAATATTCATTAATAATTTATTTTCAATATTTATTGCTCATACATTAATTAAAAGTAATTTATTAATAGGATTTCTCCGGAGAATATATGCCCCGGAATAACACTTGACGATAAAAATTTATCGGATCTGATCTTATACATCCCTAGTTTTGAACGAGACGAACTTCCCTCCCTCAAGGTCAAGGCCCCGGCCCAGTTTGACCATGCTTTAAAAAAATACTGTTTAACAAATATTTAGGCGATTCAACAAGTTATCAATACACAAATATTTTAATAAAAATTGTGTATCTTAATTTCTATTGTTACTATCAATGACAAAGCACAATGCTATGCTTAAGGCTGGTTTAAATTTGAAGGCAGTAATTTGTAAAATAGACGTGTCTAAGTTTGACAAATAATTTTGACTCAGGAATTTGAAAACCTTAAAAATGTCTTCCAAAATGTTCACCATGTTTTAAAATAACTATCCGCAAAGGAGTTACTTGATTAAATGTAAAAGGAAAGCAAATTTTCAATTAGATATGAATGCCCCGATTTAGATTTTGCTAGTACAGAAGTTATTGCTCAAATTTCTTCGTTGTACCAGTGACGAGACATGCTTATTAGAAATAAGTCTTATCATTCTTGATTTTTATGTATGGTTCCTACCCGTAGAAGCCCTACAGCTCTAAAATAGGTGGTTGCGAAGCAAACTGTATTGATTTGATTCGTATTAGATTTTAAATTATCCATCTAAGTATTAGGTATTTTTTATCTTTTATTCTGATATAATGTTCTATACTCATTAAGAAACTGGACAAGGAAAATTGTTGTACCTTTCGGAGACAAGCTGTTGACCTTAGCAAGTGTTTGATCCACCGACCTACCAGACCGCAGCAACACCGTGCATGCCTCAAACCGGGGGGGGGGGGTAGACTTTCCCAGGGTCCGGGCTACTTTTAACATTTTTAAGGTATTGCGGTTCACCTAGTGACGTAGGTGTAGCCATTCTGTATTAAAATTGAATGTTTTCTTTTTTAACACTATAACCCTGTATTATTATAAAAATAGTAAAATATGATAATACTATTTTTACTACAAAAAAACTCAAGCAACAAAAGATTGTCAAGTTGAATGCTTAAACAACTATGAGGGACTGCTAGATCGTGAAGATATTCAATGCAGCGTGCAGAGAAGATACGTGAATCGATGAACCTGAAACTGACGTATGTATTTAATTTGTTCACTGCCGAGTCCACAGGGCATGGCATCAACACAGGAACCCAATTCCGTGAAAATGCAGAAAGAGCTGATCATCAACATTTATTCTCCCCTGCAGTCGGCGAATTGGAAATTTTCCCCTGAAGTAGCAGTGAGCGTGTTAAGGGTCATTGCTGGCTTCCATTGAAGGTACATGTGTCGTCTAAACATTGATCGAGTCATTTGCTTAAGTAAACACAGTCGCATCCATTGTGAAAAGACGATTCTAAATTCTAGCTGGCGCCAGTGTTCCATAAATAGGTTTTTTTTTAGTAAGCGTGTCTTAGGTTTTAGTAAAGGTGGTCCCCCCCCCCGAAATGTTTTGGCTGTCCACCGGTTGATCACGATCGAATTAATGCCCATACCGGCCTTAAACGAATCAGACAAAAGGAATCCTTATTCGCGCAAGTCGTTAAAAGCTTTTTTTCCTGCCCTCTGTTGTTTGCAACTTGCAGAAGGAGGCTCCACTGCATACCCTTTCCTAGAAAAGAACGCTGTTTTGACTTTCTGAACGGTACTGAAAGGATTGTGTTTTCAGCCAACTTCTTCAATTCTTATACATTTCCAGTAGGTTTTGGCATATTTTTCCATTGACGTTGCGGGCAATCTCCTGTTGAGATGGCAGGTCTAGTTGAAAGGTGCGCCGTTTTGAATTACTAGTCGTAATTTATTGAGAAGGTCTTAGACTCTCTATGGAATGAATGCATAATCAACCAGTATCGTTAGACTGTGCTGCCATCTAGTGTTCAATTCCTGTGTCACCGCTACGTTGACAAGCTGTTGACCTTGGCAGGGATGTTTGTTTGATCCACCGGTCCGCACCCACGCCGTGCATACCTTACACGATTGAGGTGAAAGGAATCCATTTTTGGATCAGTCGTTAAGAACTTTTATTCCTGTCCTTTATAGAATGCGACTTGCTGAAAGAAGTGCCGCCTTAACCTTAAATGTAATTAAAAATTACTATCTTTAACCTCATGGTATACATGTTTATATAATGAGAACATAAAAATTAAGTTAATCGTCTCTTTCTCTAAAGATAGGAATGCTCAGTTAACAATCATTAGTTTCATTATCCTAATTGAAACTTTTTGATCTACACACAGCGTTCTAAGACATTATATACTTATTACATAAAGCAACACAAGATTTGTTGGCGATGAACTTCGTACTTTTGAATCTAAGTCAAATGGCGAGGGCAATACTTTAACTGTTATCCAACTCTGCATGCTTCCATACCATGACAACGTGAAAGCTTTGTATCGCAAAAGATTTAGTGTGAACCCCTTCTACATGGCGAATCGTCTGAGGCACCAGAATTCCAGCCCACAACTCGACAGAATCAATGCCAGCCACAAGTTCGTGACTATGACTTTTGGAATACCGTTTCCACTTTAACAACGTCTTAGCCACAATTTTTTTCTTTCTTTTTTACAGAAATGTTATTCTGCTCGATTTGATAATAAAACAATTATTAATAAATTACTTTTTTTTTCAGTTATCCTGTTCATTATTAGAAATATTGAAACGTTGGGAGATAATTAAAGTATATTATCAATCTTTTAACATACCTCACAGAACTAGTCGTCTGTTATCAAAATTTTACTCCCAAACTAATTATTCCAAATCTCCTTCGAACATTCCAAAAGTGAAGAAAAGAACCATTACTCGCTGAGAAGACATTTCTTGATATTTTAATTGCTCCTTTTTTCATCCTAAAAGGCTATCGTCTCTTTTATCTCTCAAATGTAAAAAATTACAAAGTGATCATAGCGATTAATCGTATTTTGGAAGGATTCTTATACGTATTTTTACAAAAGATATCTTTTGTTCCAAAGAATTTCCCTTTAGAGATTTTTTAGGGTCTTCTTGGTCATTTTGTTTCTCCTGATTTAAAAAGCGATTGTTTGACTTCAGCAAACTCTTGAGGAAGAGAAAAGATATTGACCTTCATGGTAATAGAATCAAAAACAAAAAAAAACACCTTCTGGATTTAAAGTGTCCGTCTATTGTCTATAGTTATACCCTTTTTTATTTTAAACACATTATTTTTATACAGTTGATAAATAGAAGATATTGCTACATTTTAAAAGCATAGTATTATTTTGTAACAAAGAAAATTGCTCCAGTTCATCAGATAAAAAGCAGTTATATTCAATGAAGAATTATCATTTTTAAAGAGACAGTTTATCTGTTTCTTTTATTTTGGGAAATGCTGCACTATATCATTTCAGGAGCTAAAGAAAAGATGCCGAAATTTTTTGCTAAGGTCTATATAAGTTATCTAAAATGAGTTCTCGCTTGACCAAATATCAAGCATTCAACATGTAAAAACAAAAACCAAAATTGAACTTTTTCGTGTCTGCTTTGCAAATGCCTTAATAAATTCACTATTCCTAAAAATTTTGGTGAAGGTAATATTAGTTCTCGTGGCATGCTTCACATCACTAATATTTAAAGCAATACAATTCACCTTATGCATAAATGTAGATGAATATGACTATTTTAAAATCGGCTCAAGTGCAACACCAGAATGTAAGGGATAGAATTTAGATGAAAAAATGTTTACCTGATTAAATTCACAAGAACAGAATTGATTATGAAGATCATTACTGGTGCCATGGCACTGCTAAGGTGCAGCGCTGTTGAATTTGCTTTTAAGGCCGGGTCATTCCTGTGAAAATGCTGCGTTAGGACGACATTGCCATACTCGTTGACAGGAACCTTGAGTAAGTGTGACAAAGTCCAAGCCAATCTGGAAGTCAAACGGTGAGAAAGTCCATTGGAGTATGTTGGGGCGTCGTATATCATCTAAAATTGTATAAGTGCCTCTCTATCGTCTGTGAATCGTCTTGGTTTCCCCTCTTTTCGTGTATCTTTAAAATTCGAATACGTCACGCTCTTTCGAGCCTCACGTGCGGCAGAATCCCTTTTGTTTGGACGTAACTGGGATTACTGTTCGGCCATTGGTCCTCTTCACCTTTAATGCTGTGAACTTTGAAGCCGGAGATTGGCGTCGAAACTGCGTCGGCACCTCACTGATGGCTCGATAAAAGGAGGTCAAAGCTTGACTTGCCTTTGGAAATAAGTGTCGTAGTGTCCAGTCTTGGATACTTTCCCACGCGAAAATATGTAACCGTTGAGACGCCATTAACCTTAGAGGAAAACGGTCCTTTGATGGAGACAGCTGCACTGTTAATAGTAAAAGCTATTGAGTGGCTCTGTTTATATTCTCTTAAGTAAAAATAAAAAGATTTAATGGTACAAAATGAGTTAAAGTTAAAATATATAAAAGAGAAAAATAGTTTTATTAGTGATGAAGGCTCCTTTACTCTTTAAGAGGATTCCTTATGATTTTATGATTATAAAGCTTCTGACAATAAAGTGCAGTGAATAGTCCTGTAACATTAACGTAGATGAAATATTAACGAAAGTTTCCTTACTGTCCTTCGAAATAGATACATCTCATAATCTGATGTACATATCCTGGAGATCTGCTATACATGTCCTGGAAACTTTTCAATGAGTCTTCTTTTGAGATGGAGTTCAAAAGCTTCATCACGTTTCGTTGGATATCAGATAAATCGTCAAAACTCTTTCCTTTAAAAGCGAGTTTGAGTCATGGGAATTGGAAGAGGTCTGGAGGATTGAGATCTGGCAAGAATAATGAATGTTCAATTTGCACCACTCCCTTTTTTGCCAGGAACTGCTTGACGATATCGTCTATGTGAAGGGGAGCTTTGTCATGAACAAAAACCCATGAACATTGCGCGTACTGGGGTCCTACCCTGTCAAGACATTTCAGAGAATGGGTCAAAATTTCAATGAAAATTGCAGCAATCATCGTCCAGCTACCATGCGCACAGTTAATAGATGATCTTTCGAGATTAATTTACTCACTTTCTCAATGTTTTCGTCACTGATGGAGGTCACCGGTCTTTCGCTACGGGGTTTGTAAGAAATACTTTCCCTGCATTCTCGAAAACGGGTGAACCTCTCGTACACGCACTTCAAAGACTGTCATTTATTTTCATAAATGTGTGCCAGCATCGAATAAGTTTCTGTCGGTGTCCTGCGAAGATTAAAACAAACTTTATATTGATCTTTTGTTCGTTCATTTTTCTTTTCTCAGTTAAGAACCAATGCACTAAACAAGCCCTTTGTAAAACAAGTCTTACACAGAACACAAATGACGCTCAACTGAACAATGATGGTGGTAGATGGTCAACACCTGCCGCTACATATGTGCAGCGTTTTGTTTCGCCAGTGTTGTCAGATCAGCAGTCCTGACTTGTCTCACCGATTTTTATTGTCAGTGTTGTACATATATATATATATATATATAATTTTAATCTTTTAAAATTTCTTACTCATTTCTATAAAATCAGATAATTGCTATACATTATAAGGTATGGAGAAAAATATAAGTGTAATTATGTATATATAATTCATAAATATACACAAAATAGTTATAAGTCAAAGATAACTAGTCGATATAGTGAAAGTATTACCCACAGTAGTACTATAGCAAACTCCTGGCCTTAGGAACCAGGATTGCAGGTTTAAACAAACTTTTATGGCTAGCCAACCTTCAGCTGCATTTGCCAATACTCTGGGCCATAGGAAAAGAGTACGAAATGTCGAGAGAATTTTTAGCTATTATAAATAAAACCACAATCTACTAATATAAAACGACAATATATTGTAGCCTATAACAATTACTAGTATATTTTAAAACAATGCGAAAAAAATTAGATGAAAAAATTTACGACGTGAGTACAGCAATAACCATTTTTTCCCGCGCGACAGAAAGGAGCATAACAGTAACACTTAAAATTAGTTAGTTATGATAAAATAACATTAAGGCTAAAAATATACATTTAAAAACTCTAAATATTGTTTTAAAATATTTAGAAAATAAAAGTACAATCAGACATATACAATTAATTTTATATAAAATATATTATTATTAGTTTATTTACCCTGTGGCGCCATCTATCGATCGCACACTTGTTGTTTTGCAAGACAACAAGTGTCTGCACAAACAGTTCGATGACATTTGTATCAGCATAGACTCTCTGCTGAGAGTCCACGGTTGCGACTACCCTTGAATCAGCATCACTGACAGGAGCATCTTCAATGGTGTGATCAACGACGAACCTGGACGCACAAATGGAAAGACGTCATGTTTTAGAGGAATCCATGTTCTGTTTACAACATCAAGATGGTCGTATCCGTCTTTAGTGGCATTGTGGTAAACGCACATCGACAGCGTATATTCGTCATCGGAATACTGGCCCATCACCTGGCTTGATGGTACGGACTGCTATTGGATATACGTCTTGGTCATCTCTTGTTTGCATAGACGTTACATTGAACAACGCACGTTATATTTCTGGTGTGTTACGACTCGTGGCTCTATCATTTATTCGAGTCCTTCGAAACAATATGTTTCAACAGAATAATGCACTACCGCATGTTGCCGATATTGTACGGACTTTTCTTGATACGGAAAACGTTCTGCTGTTGCCCTGGCCTGCACGTTCACAAGATCTCTCACCAACAGAAAACATATGTTCCATGGTTGCTGAGCGACTGACGCGTAACCATATACCAGTTACTACAATTGATGAGCTGTGGCATCGTGTTGAAGCTGCATGGGTATCAGTACCTTTACATGCCATCCAGTATCTGTTTGACTCAATATCCAGGCGTATAAAAGCTGTTATTACTGCCAGAGGTGATTGTTCTGGGTATTGATTTCTCAAGACCTATGCACCCAAATTTCTTGAAAATTTAATCACTTGTTATTTTCCAGCATGATATATTTGTCCAATAATTATTTTATTATCTGTATTTCTTCCTATTGTAGCAATTTTAATGGCCGGTAGTGTATTTTTCTTCATAGCGGACATGATAGCCTGGTTATAATAGTCACGATCTCTTGCCCCGGTTTGTAGAAAGGCTAACACACGAAAAGGATGTCAAATCTCAAAATCATTCCGCTGGCCTTATGTGGCAGTTTCAATAGGAGAGTTCTAACTCAAGTGTCATCCTCGTCACTGGACCAACGTTCATCTCAAATATGTTTCAAGTTGCTTTACAGTGTGACGTTGTGGCTGCGGTAGCCAAGTGGCAAGGTATCGGATCATGGCCAGCATGTCATGAGTTCGAGACCAGTACCACTGAAGATCCGAAGTGTAGGGGCGCGATGCGCGTTAAATCTGTCGAGAGCTCCAACATCCTCTCGTGGGTATGGTGTGATAGTTAGGAGAGGGGGTACCAACTCAGGTGTTGTCATCGTCACTAGACCACGGCTCAAAATTACGAGGTTCGTCACCAAAAGCCCTCGTGTACCTGAACAGTGCGACGTTAATATCCACTCACTCACTTTACAGTGAGACTTTAATAGAACTCTCACACTTCTTCCTTTATATATACAGTATTTTTTTATTGAGAACATTTAACCCTCCTGCACCACAAAGTAGCGCACGGGGGCTTACATAGAAGTAAGCGTGAAGCGTGACATCATAAAGGAATGAAGGATTGCAACACAAACATCTCTGCCTTCTCCGGGATTCCAACTCATACCCTTTGGCACCGCAGTCAGCGTCACTAACCACTATACCGGAGGGGTGACTATATATACAGTAGGACCAGAATTTACCCGGGAGAAGGCGTGCAATCGATACTAACGTTAGTGGTCGTGCGGAATTACAGAGTCAACCTAATTCTTTTTTTATAATTAGTTTTATTAACACGATAGAAATCGTAATTCCAGTTAATATTCTAATAAAAGAAAGTATACTTACCTACTTGTAAGAAATTTTCAATTCTATCTTCGATAATTTGAAAAAAAATTCCAATCAAACAGAACTAAAATGTTGCACATGTGCTTTACTTTAATAAAGAACATAAATCACAGAAACTTTTCACTAACGTCAAAAGAACGATATTTGTAGGCATACTCTCATAATTTGTTCTCTTGTAGTTTTATTGTCCTTCGATGTTTGACAATTAGAATGTTGTGTGATATTTTTCATGCTTGTGTCTTTTTGACAGGGAGTGGGGTGTCTTATAGTACACTTTTGACCACATATATTTCTTAATGGAGTTTTTTAGGTAAGATTTGAAAATTTTCTTTCAACTCAATTATTTTATGTTTATCTCTTTTCTGAAATTTACTTTCGCTATCATGATTAATATCCATTGTTTCATAAGGTTCTTCTCTTGCTTGATCACAATTTCATCTTCATCCAATAAAGATTGCAGATGACCATCTCTTCTTTTACATTATGTTCGTTTACATTTATAAACCAAAATAAGTCATACACCACAGCTATCAAAACCAATAAGTGCCAACACAGGGGAAGAATATCTAGCATATTCATAGAAAACATTTTGAAACAAAAGTGGTCGTAGAAGGAGCTTAAACACCTCAAGTACCTTAAGATTGTAAGAAAACATTTGTCACTCTCAAAAAGGAGAGAGAGATGTGACAAATACATTTCGTTTCCTATGAAGCCTATCATATAGAAGGATACCGACAAGCACATTGGTAACAAAAATAAACAGTTTTCCCAGAAATAAAGAATTCGTGAGTCTGGGGTTACTATGTGCCCAAGAGACCACTCCCGGGTTAAACGTATTCATCAGGACCGAACATTTTGTCCTTTGATTCAGGGTCATTCGCTATATTGGGATCAAAACAAAATACAAATGTTTTGCACTTACCTTTTGAAAATTCCATAAAAGCAACAACACAAAACTATCCATACTTAGAAGTTACAAACTTTTTATTCAACATTTAAATATACTATCGGTGAATTATTACGCACCTTAATTGGAAATTTAAAAATACTGATTAATAGGTGTCCGTAGATGGTAGTCCGTAATCAAATGTAAGGTAACCGCAAAAATCTGAAAATATTCCCTGCGTTGAGGAGTAGGAGGAGATACAAGCAGAATTTCCTGTCCTATTCAAAACTTTTGTGACACATGTGCACTTGTTAATCATAATGATGGTCTCTACCCTTTCCCATCGAAATTTGTTGCTTACAAAAAAAGGTTTCTATTATTTCCGATGGGGAAAAAATATGTCATTTGAAAATAAGAATCCAATTCTGTAAAACAAACTACAATAAAAATTCAGTGGTTGAATTAAGTTGTTAATTCGGTATTTATATTCTTCATTAAATAGGGGTTATGCCTTCATTTAAATAATGGAAAGAGAAAAATTCGCTAAATCACAAAATTCGTGAAATAGGGCTCGGTAAATTGGTGTCTAACATACTATAATGATAATTCAAATTTATAGAATAAGCCGAACCTTAAAAGTCTCTACCTATAAGTCGTCTAAGATAATTCCTAAGTATCTAAGATAAGTCCCATATCTATAAGTCGAATCTCAACACTCTCTTCCTTGAAATTCGTTAAAACATTTTACATAACACACGAGAATCCAATCGTAAAATTATTGCAAATAAATATGTAGAGAACGCGTAATGTGTGCTCCATCAGTTACAGGAAAATATATGATATTACGAATATATACAGTGAAAGGCGTTTAACACGAAAACGCTTAAGACGAAATATGGGTTAACACGAAATAATATAAGGGGTGTTCAAATGAAAGTGATTCTAGTTATGTATCCATGAGATGTGTAGGGTCAGAAATGAGACAGGTGCATAAATAGAAAAAACAATATTTAATGAGTGAAATGCATACAAAATTTCTTTAAAAAAATCCTCCATGTCGTTTAGCCACGCTTGCAGTTGCTTAGGAAGGTTACGAATTGTGTTTAGAACTGCAGCCTTTACGTCATAGTCGGAGTAAAATCGTTGACCCATCAGGCTTTTCTTCAATGGTTCAAAGATTTGATAGTTGCTAGGCGACAGATCTGGACTGTAAGCTGGATGTTCCAGGACTTCCCACTATTTACGAGCCACTACCTTGATGCACACCTTCACGACAAGTGGCCTTGCATTGTTGGGCAGAATGATGACATCTGACGATAGCATATCTGGGCGTTTGTTTTGATAGCCTTATGAAACGCGCCGCGTATCAAACCTTTGGGTGTAACGTTGAGCAATGATGGAGGCGTCCGGCTCCTTAAACTCCAGTAATAGAGTTCCCTGCATGTCGAAAAATCACCTATCCGGTTGACTGCTGAGATTTGAATTTTTAGGGCCTATGTGATTCGAAAATTTCCATTGTATGCTGACGGATTTCCGTTGGAAGTTCTGACACCAGGTATCATCCTCTGCCACTATACGTTGCACAAAATCGTCACCGTTATTCCTGTAGTGCACAAATGTTGGAACTCAAGTCTATACTGGCTCCTTTCTGCAACATTTCTGCGTTATTAACTTTCTTACAGCTAGCTGATCCGTTTTGGACACAGTTGTATCCACACCAGCCTTATCAGTGCAGTTATAACAAATCTGTTTGGACACGCATGTGAGTGGTATATACGTATTCATTATCGCGAAAATCTATGTACTTTCATGCATTTTTCTCTTAACACGAAACAAAAATCGCTTAACACGAAGAGAAATATTTTCTGGAAATGAACAAAATACGGAAAACACCAGCCACGAAGATACATGATCGGAAGAATTCGTTGCAGTAGATGATTATAATACCTCAACATAGAGATGTGTGTACAACCTCAATTAAAGCAGACAAAGACCCCATATTTTGGAGTTCGTTCAAAACTCAAAGAATATAATTGATACAGATTCCAACGAAAATTAGAGGATTAATGCAGTTTCTGATTCCACGTCATCCGAAATGAAGCGCATCGTGAAAAGTATGCGCAGTTATTTAGTTGCTCACTCCAATGTTGAAATGAATTACAAAATGGATGATATCGAACAATTTGTTGGCAATTTGTAGCTAAAAATGGCAATGCGTAAAAAATATCAGATTATTTTCCAAAAACTCAATAAATGTTTGGTTTTTCTACACGTTGAAATCCTTGTTTTAAATTCCATTGCGAATGTTTTTGTTTCATTGATTTTTAAATACATGCATATATACATATCTATGTAAATAAAATAAATTTAAATAAACTTAATTTAGTTGAGTTTTCTAGCAATATTCTTTAACACGAAAAAATATTTCATTTCCCTTCAGTTTCATTTTAAACAATTTTTACTGCGCTCTTATATTTGTTTATTTATTCCCTAGTTGAGTGAAAAGGTTTATATATCTCTAACTTATAATTGTTAGGCGGATAAAGATTTCAGAAAGATTATTTATAGTCTGACACACACATGAATATTAAATTTGATCTATTTAAGTCAGTAGAAAGATAAACCTTCGTAATGAGAATTCGAAGAATATCAAATTATTTGAGTTATTTGCTGTTTATCTCTCCACATCCTAAGCAATGATCTATTTATACTCAATTTACAATACCATCTGAACAATTTCTGAAGTTAAGTGAGTGATTTAACTACCAAAATAACTAGATACTCTACATATAATCACTTAGGATAGTATTGCAAACTATTGTCCTAGGTGGCAGCATTCGAAAAGTCTTCATTTAAGTGATCATGAGGATTTAAATTACTTGACATTATTCTAAAAACAACGTTTGAATAGTAAACATTTGAATTAACCTTTTTATTTGTAACCAGATTTCTGGCTTAAATATCATGAATAAAAAAAGTTAAATGGTCATCTATTTAGAACAAGACAGGGGAATAGCATATGTCTTAAATGCAATAACTTTCTTCTTTTTAAGCATTATATATAACCTCAAACTTTTTTTTTTTGCATGTATTAATTTTATATTGCACAAATTCTGTGATGTACGCTGTTGCTCAAAGGTTAGGAGAAAAAAACATTCTTAATTATGCAATTCAATTCGATCTTTGTCTTAAATTGTATCAAATGGAAAAAAAAACTTTTAGATGGAGTATATTTCAAAAACTACTCTGTGCGATTAAATCATTGCTCGTGTTTTGGAAGGTTTATGATTATTTTTGAAAATTTTACAAATAATGGCACAAAAGCAACGTCTGGGTGATGGATTACAATGGAATACAGTTGAGAGATTGGCGACAGGCCGACTTTAAGCAGAGGCATTTAGATGACTTACTATGTCACGAAATACAAAATGCAAATTATTCCAGGAGACTAATTCTATAGTGTATTGTTAATCTAATATTTAATGAGGTAGAGCTTTTTACCAGGGAGGCAATAGTCAGCATCTACCTCCCTTTGGTCAAACAGCCTATATGGCGCAGACAATATCATACTTAGATATGGGAGCAGAGGGGCAATGTTCTCCACACTGATGAATAGATATTCAATCTGAAAACTGATTTTCAACGTATTCACTTATGGAAGGAACCTCTGAACCTGGTACCATCATCTCGACTTCTTTAAAGTAGACCGCTATGAAAGTGATAGTGTTATGGACTGTGCTGGCGTCATGTTGGATGAACGCTCAGAACTGCATGATTTCAGGAAGGTGTCTTGGCTGCTCTGAGATATAGGGGAGAGATCCTACAGCCCTGTAAGAGGATTTTCAGAGGGCTAGTTGGCAAAGCCAGTAGTGCATTTGCCTATGAAAATGTACTGGATGTATTCGGCTATTCGACGAATAATTCGAGAATGTTTATGTAAAGTAGATGAAGACAGCTAGATGTATAGACCTGCATACTGGACAGCATGCCTTGAATAGTTATGACCTAGACATCGCAGATCACTCAATACTTCCCGGAACACTTCTACTGAAGTGCATTGATGGAAAATTGGGATGTCCGAAAACCTCGTAAATACCATGCGAGTTTATTGCAAGAGCTCAAATGTTGCTTGGCCGATCATAACAAATGTTAAATTTTCCAAAAGGCCAACTTGCTATGTCATCTTCGGGTCATCACGCCTTCATAAGTGTGATAATAGTTATTATAATCCGCTAATCATAATTATGAGCTAGTGCCATAACTTTTCTAATATAATTTTATCTCATTTACTAATACTTTTAAGTTTTTTTATGCGAGATTGCACTCGAATTGACTCAATAGTTTTTGAAAAATCCACAAAAAGCTTTTGTTCCTTAACTCTTGCACAATGGTGTAAATTTTTGGTTACAGTTTTCTATTCCAAATCATCATTTAATACAAACTCCAACGACTTATAAGAATTGTGTCTCACTTTTTCCTCTTTATATTCCAATTGTTCAAAGTTTTTTTTTTATGCTTTATCAAAAGTCGTGAAAACGTACTTACTTGAATAAAAAAGAAAATGAACGTTTGCTCTAAGTATTATTTCACTTGAAAAAGATTATAATGAAGTTGGAAAATAATGATAATTTATTATTAGTGCACATATCTAACAAATTGCGTAAAATCAGTCCCTGCGATAACAAACACACATTTGGATTTACGTATTTTATCATCTGCCTAATTAAAAAGCAATTTCATTGACAACAATGTTTTTTTCAAAGTGCATAAAAATTGTTTTGTGTTAAAATTCCAATTATATTGCATCTTTTATATTTATTTTATAGTGCCAATCATTCTAAAGATTTCCATAATAAAAATCCTGGGAAATGTCTTCAAAAATGGAAAATTGTTGAGTATTTTTTTCTAGAATTTTGTAAATGGATCAGTACCTGAAATAAATGCTCTTAGTTTTTAATCCTTATGTTCATGAAATTATTATTACATGGAATATTTCAGATAAAATAATGATTCATTTAATAAGATCAAATAATATCCTTTTTGAATTTTGATGAATTAAAAATATGTATGATTAATATTTTTCAGAAAACACACTACAAAACAAAAACAAATTTTTAGTAAATATTCAATTAAAATTTTTTGCATCACATGAATGAATGTTCGCATCCTGATCCTACAAAGAACAATAACATCGAATTCATGGATCGTGCTGCTTCAATCGCGAGTCGAGTAACTGTATAGAAGACGTCTTTGAAAATAGTATTATAAATTATAGATTTATAATGAAACTGATGCATCACGCCAGTGAGGTTAAATAAGGATTAGTTACGCCTGATAGTTTAAATAAAACTAACGCTTAGAACTCAAATTTTGTTTATATTAGCACAAAAATATTCCATTTAGTGTACAATTTTTATTTTAAATGTGTGCTGAATTGTGTCTGAAACCTCTTCCTCTCAGATCACTGCTTCTCAAAATTTCAATATGTGCAACCCAATTTTGAAGCATGATTTTCATCACCCCCCTTACATAATAAAAATGCATTGCATGCAATAATAATGTACTTTGATGTTTAATCTATATAACAATCTTAATTTATAAATCGTGTAAATTACCAAGATAAGTATCAAATTTTGTATATGTACTTTTGAGTAATAAATATTTTATGTAAGTTATTTTCAATCAACAAGATAAGTATCATGTTGCTTTCCCTTGCGATTTTTTTAAAATTGTAACAGATTGCAAAATAATTTTTATCTAAAGAAGCTAACAAGTACACAGGTACCTTGATACTGAAAGGTCCTCAACTGCCGAAGAAGAAATCTTCATAGAATTCACGTCAAGAGTCAAAATGAAAATGCAGTTTAGTAATAAAGCACTCCTTGAATTTTCTGCTTTGAAAACAAAATTATTTCGTAAATATTGCCATTTACCTAACTCTGTACTCTTATTAAACTTGTTCTTAATTTAGTATTGAGAAATTAATTATCAAATACATTGCGCACTTCTGATGCTTTTATAAGTCTATTATATCAATGTATTTTTATTATTCTGTCAAAATGTATTCTGTTTTGCTTTCTTTTAGTAAATTAATGTTTTTAAAATAATCTTTTGTTTTACACTTTTCGATATGCTCGCTTCCCCCCCCCCGTAGGATTATAACACACCTCTAGGGGGGGGACGCCTCCTACATTTTGAGAACCACTGTCTTAGACATCTTTGTTTCATAGCATCAAAATTCATTCAGTGTACAAATACGAATTGAAGTTGATACATCCTCCATTTCCCCCAAAAAACCATTTGATCTTTTCTTTCCCTCAGCGAATTCCATTTTTTTACAGAGACTCACAAGTAGTCATAAATCTCTTTGACCTTGACCTCACCTTTGAAAAAAGAGCAGAACTGACATAGTCCGCCAAAAGGTATACAAAAGGATTGGTTCTACTCCCTAGAGTACAAAAAGAAAACTTCCTTACGGATTTCACAGCACAACATTTTCAGAAGAAAAAAATATATAACATAAATTCGATAAAAAAAAATCGTCTGATACATAGGTAGACATCTTCTGGAGAGATGGATGAAAGAGCGGTCCACGTGCATGCATATCTTGCTACAAGAAAATATGCCCCGTGAACTACGTGATTTCGACCTCCACTCCAGCATCCCTCCTACAAGAATGAGTGCCAAACTATTTTCTCTGAAACCTCCTCTGTCCCCCGCCAAGAAACACGTGAAATAAATTTCTCTGCACTTTCTAACTTCCAAGGGATTATTTCGATTTTTCCTCTTTCGGAGTATACTTTATTCCGGATTAAAATAGGAGAGGTTGAACAAGAGAATCATAAATCAGGCATCTATAAACTCCTTTTTCACGCATATTAATGGAATTTTTGAATAGCGTTTCGTGATTGAATTTTGGTTGGTGGCTAACATATTTATTATTTTTTTTTAAAGAAAAAATAGCATTTTATGTTCTATTCAGGAAATAAATTGTTTTTTCCTTAAATCACAAGCCTGTAAAAAGGAAAAGGAAGAAAAACCAATCTTTCTTTTAGGATTAATAGCATAAAACTATACAATATGTAATTTAACAATTCTGTTTGTGTGAGAGAGAGAGACTAATGTTAATTTCATAAAAGCATTTGTCTTTAAGAAAATTTTGAAAATATTGACGGGTTTAATGTATATATGATTTGCTCTACAAAGACTCGGATGCTAGTTGGATTATCTTTTAAAGAAAGTAGCATTAATTACTAAATATGAAGTGAATTAATCAGAAATCTAAACTTTAGCATAAGCAAGATTTTTTTCCCGCACAAATAATATGCGTAAATTTACAAATATTTTGCTTATATATTAGCTTGTCACACATTCTTAGTATTCGATTCCATAACGTTTTTTTTTCCAGTTTTGTAGGGTAATTTCATATGCTCATATATATATATATATATATATAAAAAAAAAAAAGAAGATAATAAATCCAAATTAAGATCAGACATATATATATATATATATGAAGCCTCTGTGGTCGAGTTGTGGCGTATTGCGCTTCCACACCACAGGTCTGGGATTCTTCAAAGAAATTTTAAATATGTCTTCGAAAATAATCTTCCTGTTGTTGAAAAAATCTTTATTCAACTGAGAAGACAATGTCGCGTAATTCGTTTGGCTATGCTTACAGGTTGATTCAAAATAAATTGACCAATTTTAAAAGCATATGACTATTTACGGTTAGCTTTAATCACTTTAATGTGAGTTATATTTTAAAAATGAAACGTTTTAATTACCAATCAAACTATTTTTATCAGTTGGAGTAAATTATGGCTTAAGTATGGCTATGGTAAATTATACTTTGAGGCCCGAAAAGAAATTTTAAGGCTTTTGAGGAAAGGTTGCTTAAATTCTGTGTTATAAATAAATTAGTTAAAGATCAGAAAACATATTTTTTCTAATGGATTACTATCTAAATTTTCGAAAGAAATAAAATTAGACTAGCAATCAAAGGTTCCAGGAAAAGAAGATGGACGAAAGGAAGTCTTTTGTGAAAAATAACATGAAAATACTTATCGCTGTTGTAAATCCTCTGCCTCAAAGAACTTTAGCATAGAATCTACAAGTATCGCAATTGACAATATGTCGTCTGACAAAGAAAACTGAAAGAAAATGGAAAAAACTAGTCTGTTATCAATTGTCTGCAAAGACCGGAGAGAAACGAAGGTCTTTGTATTTACTGTTACGCAAAAGTAGCCAGAAAACATGGATAACTTCAAATGAAGTACTATTTCATCTGTTATTCACAATTGGCAAAACGAAGATACAACATATTTCACTCGAAAAGCGTTGCTAAAACCCGGCTATTTTGCAAAAGGCAAGTTGGAAGTCAGGTGTTAGGGCATGGATGGGAATGCCCACTCAAGGCTTGAGAAAAAAATTTTAGAATCAAGGGCTAAAATTGATGCTAAATACTATCAGAATAATGTTTTGAAGAACATGATCAAAGTAAGTAAACATCTAAAAGTCCTGAAAACTGGATACCACCATCCTCTGGTAGTTCCTTGAGCGATAATTGTTTGTGTGGATACTTACAAAAACAATTAGACATAAAGCGAGAACACTTAAAGGATTTCAAAAAGTAGTCAAAGAGGAAATTGGAAAAATACCCCAAAAAATGGTGAAAAAAGCTATTTTGGCTTGTCCCACATATCTACATAAAGTTTACTTTGATAAAGGAAACCACATTGAAATTTCATGTAAATAGCTTACCGTAAAATTTGCCGTACCATGCGCCCCGCCGTATAACGCGCACGCATACTTTGAAGTTTTATTTTTTTTATTTTTAGGTATATTTGCCGTATAACGTGCATCCTCTTTTTTACGAAAAATACTGAAATGTATGTGTTCAAAGCTCTTGTTTTGAAGTTTTTTATTCGATATATTATTCCAAGCTTCAGCAAAAAATATTACACTTCTAGAACTGCGACCCTTTAAGTTCATAAGGAATGTATTTTTTTAAATAAACAGTATCTCGATAAAAAAAAAAGCGTATTTTTTTTCCAATGATATTTTTTTTTTATTTTCAAAAGTCTCACTTCTATACCCGGCGTATAACGCGCACCTTGACCTCATTTTTTGTTTTAAAAGTGCATGTTGTAATGTCTGTCTACTGTTGGGGGGAGATTATGGAATGTTGGCGCTATTTAGCGCGTCTTAGGCGGAGTATTACTGTTTTTAGGGAGAAGGTGATTGACCCTCGAACGGGACGGTCAGGGAAGAGAGAGTCCCTCGTATTAGGAGTGCGGTGAATTGCACTTGTGTTCGTCTGTATTGGAAAAGATAGAATTATGTTCTGTTGACACGACGTGCTATGTCGTAAAGTAAAAAGAAAGTAAATAAAGACATTACACACATGTTATATATAAGCCGGATTTTACGGTAATTCAAAAGAATTTATGATTTTCAGAAATTGGTCACATTATTTTTGAATCAACCAATAGTTTCATAACTCACCATCATGACAGCCTGTACCTCCAATATTATGTAAATGCAACAACATACGCATTTTTAAATTTCCCACTGCTACAGAACTACATTTAGGTGATACAAGATGACACTGTGTGTGTGTGTGTGAAAACTGCGCTATAGACCCTTATTCTAGCATGGGGGGGGGAGATGCTGATAGTGGAAGATGATCTGTGATTGCGATGCGCGCATTACTTGCCTTGCTTCACCCTCATCGGTATTAAAAGATACATATATCGAATCCACTTATTTGTCTAACCTGAGTAGAATAAGACCTGTTCAAACTAATTTAATACAGGTCATTGATATGGCGGAGCTTTTAGATCCATATTATGATCTTCTTAAAATGCATCATGGCTTTCTTTTCATTTCAAAAGCTTTCTTGGTCTTCATCTTTGATAAAGATGAGAATTTAATTTTTTTTTTTATTTAAAAAATACAAGACTTCGTACAAGACATGTGCGAAGTGTGTTCTAAATATATATTTGTATATACAAATGATTTTTACAGTAATATTCTTTAAACTTCTTAACTACAACACTTTTCTCTATACGAATTAGCCACTGCTGAAAACCTTTGAAAAAGTCTGGTTTGACGATTTTTCACAAGGATATTCTTATAACTTCGCCTCTCTCACAGAAAATATCTAGATAGTAGAAAGCTTGATGAGGTACAAGCGTACTTATTTGATCTAAGATTCTATAACAAATGGAAATACCGGTTGATCAAAAATAATGTAACCAATTTTGGAGCATTATACATTTTTTCGAATTAAGTTACATGAAAATTTTCAATGTTGTTGCCTTTGGTATAGCACATTTTGTGTAAATATTTCCGCAAAGCCAAAAGGGCTTTTTGACCATTTTTAGCGGTATTTTTCCAACTTTCTCTTTGATTGCTTTTTGAAGCCCTTGGAGAGTTCTTACTTTACGTCTGTTTAATTGTTTTTTAAGTATCCCTATAAAATAATCGCAATGAACACAGTCAGAGGATTGTGATAGCAATTTATTAGGAGGAAGTAATTTTAATTTTTAATCTTTCAGCCCTTTTGCAATAGGACTTGATGCAGAATACTGGTGAAAAACAAAATTTCCTTGTAGGTAAAGACGTTTACTTTCTTTGATCAAGTGTTAAAAAATTTATTATGATAGTATTTATCATCGGTTTTAGCCCTTGATTCTACAAAAAAAAGTTTTGTTAAGCTTTGAGAGGACATTTCCACCCATACCATAACACCTGCGGCAAACATGCATTTTTCAAAACAGCTGCGTCCTTGCGTCGTTTTTTGCGTGAAATATATTGTATCTTCGTTTTGCCAGTTGTGAATGACAGATAATACAGTGATTCGTCCGAAGTTATCCATGCTTTGTATCTACCTTTGCGTACATTAAATACAGAGACCAAGAACGTTTTCTTCATTTCTCTATGGTCTTAACAGACATTTGAAGACAAATTGATTTATTTTCCTTTTTTTATAGCCTATTTTCTTTATCTGACGACAAATATTCGATTGCAATACCTAAAATTTATTTGCTAAAGTTCTTGGACACAGAGGATTTTTTTCTACAGCGATAAATCTTTTCAGCTTCTTTTATTCTGCTTAAGGAATTCATTTCGTCCACATTTTTCCTAAAGCTTTGATTGCCAGTCAAATTTTATTTTTTTCTAAGTTTAGATAGTAATCCATTTACAAAATGTCTTTCCTGATTTTTAAATGCTTTCTTTATAATAGAATTTGAGCAACATCGTTCATAAGCTTTAAAATTTCGTTTCAGGTTTGAGGATCTAGTTTCGGAGCCATAATTTACTCCCACTAATGAAATAGTAGATTGGTAATTTAAATACTTCCTTTTTAAAATATAACTGATAGTAAAGTGATAAAAATTTACTATTAATAATTATATGCTTTTAAAATTGGGAACACTAATTTGAATCCGCAGGAAACACTCTCATTATGCAAGTACTAACTGTCCTCTTCTTACAGGTTTGGCTGTTTGTGTCTCACAGCATATAGATGAAGGCACACATCCCCTACCACACCTTGGTGTTAGGGTATGTGGTGTATACAAGTGAATAACAATATCACTAGATGCAAAAAAATGCTTATTAGGATTTCACATTCCTGTTAATGTAATGCTACTGTACTTCTTGTAATACTGTAAGTTAAATGTTTCCATTATGATATAACCTGCAGAAACTTGCGAACATTTTCTATTTGGGAACTGCTTTGTTTTACTTAGAATGTAATGCTGTTAAATTGTTCACTCTTTGAAATATTTTATCAAAAACAAAATGAAGTTTTTATGCTACATATATGCCCGCTTTCGTTAGCATCCTGCATCGAATTTCTGTAGTTATGTCAAATTTACAAAGCGCATTAACATTGACTAAACCACGTACACTTATTTGTACTTATTTTTAGTAGCTTATACCAGGAGATTTACGATGAGATATTTCCGAACACACCTTATGATAGCTGAGAGAATATTTGGTTTATTTCTTTCGAAATGCCTTAGACTCTCAATATTAAATATTATTTTTAAAGCACTTTGTACTTCTAGTAAGTTACTAAATTATTGTCCAAGCATCGTTTCAAAAGAAGTCAAGATGAAAGAGGATTGTTACACAATGCCGATAGAAAATGCGAAGGGAAAAATAAGTATCAAGTGAATAACTTTTGACAGAGAAGCACGTAAAACTTTTCTTACTGAACTGAAGAAAATACAGGGCTATTCCTAATTCCCTCACGGTTTTCGAAGTGCTAAGACGAATGCCGCAAAACGTAACGATTGAAAGAGTACAGTGTAAAGGTTACTATTCGGGTTCATCTACTATTCCTCTTGGGGAAACTATTCTTTAATTGAGATTTTAGTTTAAAAACCAATTTCCGTACAGATGACGTGATTTTATGCAAAGGTAACTACAGTTTAAACCCTGACGTTGGTATGTAAGGTTAATGATTAATCTTGAAATTTAAGAGTCAGAAAAGGTGAACTGCAACTGGGTGGTCGGAGTTCACTTTTTCTCTTTTCGAGCCTCCTTAAATTAATATTCGTCGCAGAATCCACCGAGAGTTGTGGATATAAATACATTGGAGCTGACCAAGCTTTCAGGGTTCGAAAAAGATCGTCACAATGAGCTCCGACTGAAGCTAAGTGATTTTCAATAATCTGGTACATCAGATTAATTGTTAGGATTTCAGATTGCTCTTAGAGTTAACCCGCGGTCACTCGCGCTTGTTTTTGCTACCGTCGTTGCTCCGGGGTGTAGAGAACACCGCAAACTCTTAACACGTGTATTTAAGTATGAAAAAAAATTTAAGTCCGTTATGATACTTATTTTTAAAGTATACAAGATATTTTTCGTATTATTTAAATAAAATTATTAAATTTATTGCATACATACAAGGCTAAGATTAATTTAAAATAAACTTACAAAACTTTCATTTTAAAACACATAATTTTATATTTTGTTCATAAACCACAAGTAAAACGTATATACCAGTAATAAACTTACTTTGTAATTAATGTTAAGGATTGTAGAAAGCAGAAAACAAATATTTTAATCATTTCCCAAACATTCAGAGCAGACTATATTCATATGCTTTATGCACATATTTGCCTTGCTTTGAAGGCAAAAACAATTGGTTTTTATATCTTTTACCTACAGACAAACAGTGCAATTTTTTGGTGAATTAATGCTTTTTTTACTATCTTCTGCTAGTAAAGCTTCTTTTGAGTTTTTTTTTTTGTCAATTATTTATTTCCGTCAATTTATTTGTTGTCTCTTGCTCACAAGTTTCTTCTAATTCTTGTACCGTATCCATGGGATAAATAGATTGTTCAATATAGTACTCTTTTGAAATTACACAGTCTTCGAAATCACTTAGTTCATCCTCAGAATCTGTCGATACAGTATCTAATAGATGACAGAGTCACTGCTGCTCCCTTTCCCATGGAATTTTTGCAATAATTTCTGAAAAGGTTTTAAAAAATCTTATTAAAAATTATATGTTTTACAATTAATTTTAAGTTCTATATTATTTTTTTACTTTAATTGTTGAAATTTTAAATAAAATATGCATGTATATTATTTATTTTTAAAAAATATAAACGGGAAGAGTAAAACTTACCCTAGTTTAGTGCTTCGAGAACGAAAATATAACTCAATCGCTCGAGGGGAGCTCTCAGTACCCCAGATAAACTTTTGAAGGTCGTTACGTTCCAATCGTCCGAGCAAGAAAGATTGCATCTGGCCTGAAGGTTCAATAACATAAAATGTGCAGCTACAGAAAAAATCATGGTTCTGCACATTCTTTTTGGAATCCTGGGAAGCTTTTCTTGTTGCTGAGGTGTACAGAAAACCCTGCGCGAGTGATTGCGGGGTAAGCAATAAAGTTGTATATATCCATAAAGGTTGAATGAAAGTAGCTATTTTTAAGATCTGGTCTGCTTTTTTCCCAGACACTCTTACACCCTTGACCTTCGGGCCGCGACAAAGAAACAATCCTTCATGTTCATTTACATACTTTACCCGTGTTCTATGTGTGAAACCTTGTTTGCACGGCATAAATCATTGCAATATAGTACACCTTCTGCTACACTTTACTCAACATGGTACTATCAACGTATTGTCCTTTCATGGGGTTTTACTGCATCACACGACAAAGGCGATACAAAAGCTGGGTCTTATGTAAAAGACTAAGTTTTTGGTCATCAAGGATAACACGAAAAGGATTGCCAATAACGTTGATGGTACCATGTTGTGTAGTATATTGCAGAAACTGAATTTCTTATTGATATATGCCGTGTAACCAAGGTTTCACTTGTAGAAGGTTTTAAAATATGTAATAGCAACTGGAACTGTTTCAAATGTCTTTTTTAGTTGTATTCGTCTAAGTATTTTTACTATAGCATTTTGAAACCCGGGAGGGATTTATGAATAACCACGTATCAATCAAAATTAAAATAATACAAAATTAATCATAATCCCGGTCAAATTTAATCAAAATTTAAGAATTAAGTCCTATAAGAGTTTTAAAACCGTTTACAAAAACTTATATTGCATTTTGGCAGACCAATTACTAATGTTACCGTCAAAAAGTAATTTTCTTAAACGAACGAAGTAGTTTGTATCCAGGACTGTGAAAATTATATTATAAATAGCCGGCATACCCGTTCTTCACATGGGTTAATTGAAAAATTAGACAATACAGATTAAAGGATAAAAGTTTAAATGAGGTAATTTTAAGGAATTTCAATTAAACAAAAACAAATGCTTTTGCATATCTCAATTGAACATAAATCAGCTCGGTGTAGCTTAATGGTATAGATCAAAAAGGCTAAAGATGTTTTAATTATATACTGCCTCTAACCTTCTTGTGGTCGATTTTTAAAAACATTTTCCTAAGCTGATCTCTGCTCAGAAAAAGTAACGCATTGTTACTAATTTTGTGAAACGAACTCTTAAAATAGTGTAAATAATTTATATATGGATGTGTAAACGTTAATATTACTTTCTGTTGTATTTACTTTACATAAAAATTATAATATTCGCAACCAACGCCGTTCCTCATTTATGCGATGGTGATTCAATGAACTATATGCGAAATGTTGGTGAAAAGCAAGTTGCATCATTTTTGGCGACCATATTGCAACTTGGCGATTGATAGAACAGTGCAATAGTTGATATGTTGAGCTCCCTTCTAGTGTGCATCTGCAATAAAGAAGATAGCACAAAACCTTGTCTACAAAAAAATACATATACATGCCAATTTTATAGTGTGATTGAAAGGTGTTGAAGGTGAAACAGTCATAGCATACAAACATCCATATATATATATATAACTGATCATGATCTGGCATTGCAGGCTTCTAAGTGTGTTTTGCCTTTGAAATTCTCCCTTCCCTTTTAGTGTAGTATTTCATGGTGTAATGTACGATTTTCTTATCATGTATCATTAAAATTTTTTTAAATTTTCACTTCTTTAGCTCGTTGAATGGGTCTACTATCCTCTTCCGCTAAGCCCGGTTTGCAGGGCTTTTCCATGGGTATCACTTCCTATTAAAATTCTCTTGCCTCTTTTCTTCTTGGACCCAGCACTTCTGGTGTGTTGATGTGAGTGATATCTATATGTCACTAATTCAATCCATTTTCAGAAATTTTCTTCCTCTTTGTCAGACAGGTTTTTTTACCCTCCGTTCAAGTATAACTAATTTTTCCGGGATAAAATCTCTTTTTCATTTTATTTTCTATTAATAATTTACAATGAACGAGATTTATTATTAAATAACTAATTACGCACATCAAATGTCGGCATTTCTGGAGAGGGTGTATCGAATGATATGAGATTTCTATACCTATGTCATTAAAATTATCTTTTCCAAAATGTCTTCAATTTTTCCCTTTACAGACAGGTTTTTCTTTCCTGGTTTCGTAGCATTACATGGGCTATCTCTTTTCCCAGTGATTAGATCTTTCTTTAAATTTCTGATTTTCGATTTAATTACCAAAGCTAATTAGTTTAATCCCGAATTAAACAGACAATGCATACTTTATGACTAAATTTAATTTTGTAATGAAAATTAAAAGCATTGTTTATAACTATTTAAAATAATTATACATTTATTAATAAGAATGAAAATTTTAGCTGGTATTATGAACGATTCCGCTATATTATAAAGAAAGATTCAAATGTAAATAATACTTCTAATTGAAATCTTTTCAGCATTTTCTTATATTCTTCTCAAATCAGTTTTTAAAATATAAAGAAAAATATCAGCTGTAATGTAGATCATGAAAATTTCTTTTCTGCACATATTCAATAAGTTTCAAACTGCTCACGAATTCCGCCGTAGGTTTATCATGATTAATTATTACTGAATTTTGATTTTAGACTTTTTCGTTCATTTTTGATTCTTAAAATAGGAAAGTGCTTTTTAAAATATTTATGAAGCAGAAAATTTTAATTAAAGACTCTTTTAAGAAGTTTTACAGTTTCCATCTAGTCTAACTGAGCAACGTTGAGAAGTTGGATATACAATATTAACATATATACTCTAAAAGTTGTAACTTTTGTTTTGAAATGAATCTGAAAATCCATAGAAATTTGTAAAAGTAAAGATTGTAACGGGATTTTAATAATATATTTCACGTTATTCACATGTTAAAAGCATTATTTTTTAAACAGAATTAATTAATACAGTCAATACAGCAAAGTTATAAAATTCCAGTTTGGCTGAAAAACAATTTTCGGTGCCAACTTTTGTCATTGTTGTAACAGTAACAGTGTTACAACAATGCAGTAAAATCAAAATTGGTACCCAAAACCTATTTTTTAACGTTTTTATTAATGTCTTTTTAAATAATTGCAATATCGGTCCGAATTGCGAATCTAATCCATTCTCGAATCCACTTGAATACATACAAAAAATTTCATCAAAATCAGTCCAACCATTTAGGAGGAGTTTAGTCACATAGACACACACAGAAGATTTATATATATAAAGATAGACAATGCAAGCAGAAAGTGTTGGGGTCTATCGTTGTCATGTTTAATCAGTCATTGCATTCTACGTTGATAAATTATTCAACTCTATCGTTTTAACATTGAAAAAATAACACAGGAGTATTAGAGCAGAAGGATTGCAAATGAATTATGCTTCAGTAAAACTAAAATAAATCCATCTCCAGAAGTGATTTCTTAAACGAAAATGAAGGCCGTCTAATAATTATGAATGCCCTTCAAATGAAACGGGATTTAATCGAATGGCTTAATATTTGTCACTTGAACTCAGAAAAGTTTATCCGCTATGTGCTCTTTTCTGAATAAACCGAACGATCTCCGTGGAAAATTCATTAGAGCGTTCCACCCAATATTCGGAATAAATCCAATTAGTCTGTTTAAAAAGCAGAAATTCGTTCTTCCCCAATTGCTTTTTTTATTTTATTTATTTTTCGCTTTTTTTATTGCTGTCTCTTTTTCTCTCTTGCATCATTACTTCAACTCCTGTATTCCGATCCAAAAGTCTGAACACAGTCCGTCCTGTTTCAATATTTTCAATTAATGATCACACTAACCTTTTGACAGCATCCTTAACTAACAAATATTAAACTTACCAAATACATAAGAAAATTTATTTTGAAAATTAAAATTTTTGAGAGATTTAAGTAAATTTATAATTCAGTCGATGAGATTTTTTTAATGCTGCTGTTGAGATAATAAAGAGGGGGGAAAAAGAAAGCCCGATTTAAAACATTTTTTAATGAGGGATGTAAGCTGAAAGATTTTTTGAAACATAAAAAAAGCTAATATAAAATTCCGTTTCACGAATAGAAATAATTGGTGTGAATTAAAAACAAATTGTAATAAATGTCCTTATATCATCTGACTCCTTATCGCCACTGTTTAATGGATTAAATTTGAAAAAATATAAATTTTTAATTTGAACTTTCATAGCACAACAATTAAAATGAAAAACGGGAATTATATATCTCACGTTTTTATTGCTTATAACTAAATATTAGTCACAATCTGAAATAAATTTAAATTATATTGAATTCTTCGGAAAATACTACCTACAGAAATGAAGAATTTTTTTAAATCCAAAAAAAAAGTCTAGCTAATTTTAGTAAATGCTATAAGCTATAAATATGCTGTTGAAGAGAACAAGAGTTGTTCGAACACGCTGAGAATAAAACAGACTGAGCATAAAACTCCACATCTAGAACCCCTGCTTTGGACGCATTGTGGAAACGGTAGCCTTGTATTAATTGTCTCGGTTTCTTGAACAACGTGTCATGAGTTAGTCATTGTGCCTCTGAAGATCCGCCATGTAGAGGGACTGATCCATGTTAAATCTTTTAAGGCTCGTTTATCTTTTTTTCTAGTGGTAGGGATAGTATAATGGTCATGATCAAGAGATTGCAACCAGCGATGTCGTCGGTTCAATCCTCGTGCAGTTGCAAATCTGCCGAGTAGAGGGGATAGTGCTCATTAAATCTATCAAGTCATTAAAAGTTCACAAAGGCATAGTATTTAAGTTTGGGAGTAAAGTGCTAGTTAAAATGTCACCCTCTTCTCTAGTCCAAGGTTCAAAATTACAAGGTCCTTATCAGTATACTTAACCAATACTTAGCCTTAACCAATAATCGAAATACAATGTTAATAAAAAAAAATTTAATGCTTTTCCGAAAACAAATTTTAAATTTTTCATATTTTCTTACCTACTCTAGAGAATTTATGAATTACGAAGAACTAACCCCTCTTTTTCTTACAGAAGTAAAAAGAAATTTTTGTGTATTAGTTTGTGACATGAACAGGATAGAGCATCACGAATTTACATTTAAACATTAAAAAAAAACATTTATTATGATTTGCAGTAAAACCTATTGAAAAGAATTATGTGAAAGTTGATTTTATATCCTTCTTTGTGTGACTTATAGTACATTATAAAAAATCAGAAAACAAGATACTTTATTCTCTTAAATAGTATACGAGATGTGAAATAAGGGTGCATTGTAAGAATAAAAGCTTTCACACAGAATCACATACTATTGAAGAGTTTATTAGAGAAAGAAATTAATGTAGAACGAGATATGATTAATAGTTCACATTTCACTTAAATTACATAAATGTACTAACATTTATTATTTTTATATACGATATAAGATGGTTTTCTCAATTTATCACTTCCTTTTTGATGCAAATGTACATTTGATGCAAATAGCATTGAGTTCATATCCATATACTAAATAATGTTATTCTGTGTCTTTATAATGTAGAAAAGCAGTAACCCTAAGAAATCAATATTTGAGATAGACAACAGCAAAAATTATAACATATAAATTTCAATTCTGCACATGCATGTATAAATTAAATCGATTAATTGAAAATATATTGAAAAATAGAATGTAGGGCCCAGAGTTGCCACATACATTCATTCAGCACATATTTAATGATAAGATAATCCTGTTTTGAAATATATTATGTAAGAAAATAATTAATTGTATAATATGGATTTTATCACACGGAAACGGTAAAGTGTGTTTAAAAAAATAGGAGTTCTATAAAATGAAAAAAATTATGAGCAAAATTTTTTTCAGTAATCGATGAGAATTTAAGCTTATACATACGCATAAACATATACTCTCTCTCTCACACACACACACGCGCGCGCGCACACATTTTCTTATGTAGGAATGTATATATATATGTGTGTGTTTACGAGACAGTGAAAATACCACCTCAAAAAAGGAGAGTCCAGGCCAGAAAGTAGAAACTCAACAAACAGATGGAGACAGTAGCGAATACATTAAAAATGTTTATTTTGTGATGTTATTCATAAAATTGGTGAGAGGAACGTCAGTTCATTAGACTGTACGACCACAACGAACAACGAAACACAAAACAAAATGCCTAAGTACAGATTCAAAAAGAGTAGCGTGATGTCCTGTGGGATGGTTCTCCATTCCATGTCAACCAACTTCTACAGTTCGTATTCTAATGTCAGGCATAATTTTTTGACCACTCTTTCTTGGTGTTTTATTCTCAATATATGATAATTTTATATAAGGTATCCGAAGAGCATTACTACATTTTCAAAAATTAGTTTAAATTAAATGAACCAAGATTTTTACTTGCGGGTTTTATGTTCCATAAAGACGTTTTCACAAACTGTGTGTACCTTTTTCTCAGAAACTGCTGAAAGGATGCACATGAAATTTTAAATGAACATAACTAATATATAACTATGTATACTGAAGTGAGCTTTTATATATATTTTCGAAATATTTTCCCGTAAAGCATTTATCGTAGAAAAAAATGACAATTTTCAAAAAATTCTTTGTGATACTTTTACGTTGCATGATTTTGAAAAAACTGAAGAATATATTTAAAAAATCTCACTTCAGTTTCTGAGAAAAAGGCACATAAAAAAGCTCAATTTAACATTAGCGGTATAGGAGGTACCGACTATTCTTAACACAAATACTTGGACCAGAAGTACTCTCAGAAAGTCGACAAAAAATGTCAATTTTGGACGATTTTCGTTAACTATATTCCCTTTCTTGGCGTTGTTTGAGCTTAAACATACTACTAAGTTTTTTTTATCTGTAATTTGAGTCTTCTAATTTACCCAATACAATTCGCGTGTACTCGAGTACTTACTGACGTTAAAAGGAAGGAGAAACATAATGCGCTACGTTACAAAACGTCGTTCGGGAATCCCTGGTTATTTATTTACTCGGGAGGATCAAACTCCCACACACCAGAGGGCTTAGAGCTTCAAAATGGACCACCGAGGTAAACAGGAAATAATACAAAAAATATGCATGAACAAGAAAATACAATACATAATTGAAATAATTATTTTTTTAGAAAAAAAAGACCACTACAAAATAACAGAGGAAGGGAAATACAACAGTCCATTAAAGATGCGAGTAGATTGGGAAATATTGAAACAGAAACTAGCTTATCGTGAATCGTTTTGCAAGGAATAAAGGAATTGTTTCCTGTGTGTGTTTTTTAAGATGTATTAATGAATATGGTAAGATTTTTCGTGAAACTTGAAGCTTATTTTCAAGTAACAGTTTATAGAAGAATTTTAAAAAATTAAAATAATACAAACTTTTCAACAAAATTTTAAAAAACTGTACAAACAACGGAAAGAGTTTAGGGAAATTCCCTGTAAGTTCGAAATTACAATCAATTGAGTTGCCATGAGTACAGTTGTGTTGCAACCGTTTGTATTCATGTCTTACATGTGGGAAAAATTATCGCAAATTCGTCTTGTTTGATGGTTAGGGTCAAAGGGGCTCCCAAGGCTTGAAGGCTCCGGCGCACGGCACCGCCTACGCCAATGTATGTGACGGAAACTTTGAAATCGAGCTTTACCCACTTTAAAAATTCAGATTAATTCGAAATTTCACACACTTGTCAAGAACCAATGACAATGCAATTGGTTCATAATTTTGTTCTTTTGCCCCAATCAGAATCATCAGGATTAACGATTTTCATTTCTAGATTAGGCGACAAATTCCAGATCCCATTTCCAGATTTGGTGACTGAAAGATTATTAAAACCCTAAGACAAAAAGGCTCAGGGTTAATACTGATAGTGATGTTTTTAGTTTGTAGTGAAAAATATCTCATTAAAATTACACTGTTCACCTCATTAAACATTTTAAAGTTAGCTCTTTCAGATTTCTTTCAGTTGGCTGATCCTACATCTCGCAAACTAGGCCATATCGACGCATTGATAGGATGCCAATTGGATCCCAGATTCTAAAAAAATGTCGCATTTAAGATTAATTCAGCAATAGTTTGAAAAGCTGAAAGAACACGCTTTTATTGTAGATCGAATTAAAAATAAATTATGTTTTAAAAAACACACTCTAATAGTTAATCGAACTAAAAATAATTCATTATTTCAGAACAGTGAGTGAATGAGTGAATATTAATGTCGCACTGTTCAGCTACACGAGGGCTTTGGGTGACGGACCTCGTAATTTTGAACCATGACGAGGTCGACACCTGAACTGGCACCCCTCTCCTAACTACCACACCACACGAACGGGAGTACGTTTGAGCTCTCGACAGATTTAACGTGCATAGCTCCCCTACTCGGCGGGTCTTTAGTGGTACTGGGCTCGAACTCATGACACGCCAGACACGATCCGATACCTTGACCACTTGGCTACCGCGGCCATAATATAAGAACAAAATGATTAACAAGAAAATTAATGTCATAGTGGTAAAAGTGTGGGGTGCTTTGTATTACATTTTTACACTAACGCATTTCGGAATAGAACTAGTAAGAAATTATAACAATTGATATCGAGCACCCCACGCTTTTACCACAATGACATTAATTTTCTTGTTAATCATTTTATTCTTATATTACGAATTTTTTTTTTACTTTTTAGTTCGATTAACTATTAAGTGTGGTATTTTTATACTGTAATTTATTTCATAATATATTGAAACTGTTCATATTTTAGTCGTCATGTACTATTAGTAGACTTGCAGTTTCTGAAGAGCTAAGGGTTATTCCCAATCCATAGCAATTTTTATATACTCAGATATCAAATTTATGGAGCAATTTTTAAGGGATACTGGAAATATTATCATTTCTTTCCTTTTGCAGAAATACCATATCAAATAAATTTATAAACTAACCCACTTCATACTTAAAATTATCAAGTTTTCATGAGCACCTTCCTTTTGCATTGCTATTTCTTAAGCATTGATTGTAAGATTATGTTTTACATGTTGATCACGTGTAGACTGATATGCCTAAAAACATGTATTTAAGATGAAATACGTCCAATTTTGTAATGCAGCCTATTTATTGTTTTGTAGAATAAATGTGCATAGTTTACTGAATAACAACATGGTATCAAGATTGTGCAGTAAATGTTTCTGTACAAATTAGTTTTCTAACATAATCCTTTTATATTCCTTTACCAATTCAAACATCCTGATTAAAGGTTATTTTAAGGTAGTCGGTACCCCCTATCTCGCTAATGTAAAATTGAGCATTTTTATGTACTTTTTTCTCAGAAACTATTAAGTGTACAGACTTAAAATTTTTTCTGTATATTAATTAGACTTTTTTATTTAAACTGATTGGAAGCTTTTTCAAATATATTGTTTAGTTTTTTCAAAAACATTCATCGCAACAGTATCACTATGAATTTTTTGAAAAATGTCATTTTGTTTTCACGATAACTGACTTTTACAAAAATATTATGGGAATATTAATAAAAGCTCACTTCAGTATATATATTAACATATCAGTAATATTCAGTGAAGATTGCAAGTGCTTCCGTTGAATAAGTTCTGAGAAAAAGGTACACGCATTTTTAAAAACACCGTTTTGAGATAATTGCATTTTTATTATAAAATGTCACTTCATCAAAAAAATTATGAATTACAATCTGTATTTGCACTATTTTTTTAAATATTAGCTTATTCTCAATAACTTTTAAGACTTTTTACCTATTTCTTTTACTTAGATTTCTCAGAAAATACATATATAGAATTTTTCACTTTTAATCTATCGAGATATTTTATAGCATTTTCATCATTTTTCTCAAATTATGCATCAATTTTTGAAGAATTTTCTGTTCTGATACATTATTGTCATCCAAGATGATTATAAATCATCATAAATACCATGTGAAAATGTGTCAATACATGAAAATATGACTTTTGTAATACATCATTATACGACATTTCGAAAAGTTTCATTAGTGTTTTATAAATTCACATGTAAACACAATTTCTTCAAGTATCAGAATTAAAAGGATTCTTAAAATATTACATAAATGGTATCGAAAACAACAACAAGAAAACTGATTTTGTGTTTTAAACATGAAATTTGTGTATTTTTTGTATGTAACAAGTTTTGTGCAACGAAAAAGGACATTGCGTTTTGGGATATATTTATGCACCTTTTACTAAGAAACTATTGAACACAAAGCTTACAAATTTGTGTGTGCATTAATAAAAATAAGATACTCTTATTCAGAAAGAGGGTGTAAAAAAAAATCCTAAATTAACCAACAATTTTATAAGGGGGAAAAATGACTAATAAAAGTTGCTAAAATAATTTTATATAGTCTTCTCCAGAAAAAGTCATAAATCTTAGAAAACAACACCCAACTTTTAAAATTCCTTTCTGGATATATTATTACACATCCCTTAAACGTTAATAATCAATTTTAAAAAAGTTTATGAAGTTTTCGTTTATATGACCTTGGATTTCGAACAGACTTATTTCAATTCTCTTCTCTCAACTGAACTGTTTTTCCACTAATTCCTTTTCTGCACTCCTTCGGACAAAGGTAAAAAAAAAACATTATTTCCTTTGGGAACCCCTTGCCGACTCTCTAATTGCCTTTTTCTTTCATCCGGGTAGCCATCTCTTATCTTAAATGTGAACCTTCTCTAAGAGATCTCGGCGATTAAACATACATCTGAGAATTTCTTCTGCGTTGTCAAACAAAAGGTTTTCCCTTGTTTAAAGGTATTCAATTTTCAGTGGGATTTAAGGTTTCTTAGTCATTTTGCTATTCGAGAAAGCAATTGGTGAATTGCCTCAAGGAAGATAAGGGCAAAGTACTGACCTTATAGTAGTACCAATAAAAAAACTTCCAACAACTTTAGATTTAGATTATATATCTAGCATTTCTCCTAAGAAATGCTTTTGAATAATAGATTCTCCCTAACACTTTCGTTCTACAAAATTTTATATGTTGCAAGATTGAAATATTTGACGTGAATTTGTTTTCAAAAAGTCAGCAAAAGTAATATCAATTATTGCACAGATTTAATATCAAAACTATTGTGTTTAGTTATACACATTATTTAATTGTAATGGTTTTCTTATTTATTTTTAAGGGACACTGATCTAGAGTAAAACTGTGGGCCCTTAAAAAAAGGAAAATGTTATCTGTAATTTGGGTACTATAACTAGAGCACTGAAAGAAGTACACTTTCAGTCTCCAGATATTTTATGCGAGAATTTGAAAATTCTTTTTACCACCTAAGCTAAAAGGTTTATCAAAATATAATTCATATTTTGACGAATACGTGTCTAAAATACCACAAAAAAATTATAAAATTCTAGAACTGCATATTATTTATAATTAGTTTGATAGCACTATTACCCAAATTTTGCTTACTTTATTTAAAAGAACATTTAAAAAATATTATCATCAGCTTATCATCTGATGCTTATTTTGGTCAGTTTTAAATGTACCAATTAATAGATTTAAGTAACAGATTCAAAGGTCAATTGAGAATTATCGAGAAACATACAACATTTGAATTTATTATTAAAAATATTTTTATAGAATTGTGTGTTATTAAAAATTGTATTCAAAGAATTCATATTCATACTGTTCAAACAATATCATCTTATAATATATATAAATTGTATTTCGTTACTTTAAGATGAAATATATATATGTAGAGAATTTCATTACTCATTCAAAACAAGATATTGTAACTTTAAAAGCCTGGAATTACTCGATTGCGCGATACGTTCCATTCATGAATTCCTATGCCAGGAAAAAAAAAGGTTTTAAATCTTATTTAGAATTTACCTGATAGTAAAACAATTTCTACATGTTATAGTTAATAGAACAGTCATGTTAAATCATGTTATTTACAATTTAAATTAAAAGTTTAGTATATTTGAAAAAATTTTAATGCTACTAAGAAACCAGGAAAATAAAAAGAATACTTTATAGAGAAAGCTTTCCTTCTCCATTAAAAATTCTAAGCCAATTCTCCTTTTTTCGTTTTGGCAATATAAGCAAGACATCTTTCCTAAATTTTTCTCTTAACCATGCAAATTGCTCGACAGTATCATAAAAAAAACTATGTTGATTTTTAAAAATAAAAATAATATTTCAACGTATTTATTTCCTTTAGAATTTAATTCATTTGAACTCGGTACAGAACAGATAATTCTGGAAGACAAGATTCTAAAAGCCCTTTTTTTTTTATTTCAGATTCCTTACTTTATCAAGATGGCGCAATTTTTTTTTTAATTCTGCTTTTTCCTAGCTCGTTTATTTCTGCAATTGATGACCTCATTTACTAAATTTCTAAGCAGCCGCTTCACTAAATAATGCAATACCGAAATTCAAAAGAAGTATTTTCCGAAATGCTTCATTTCATTTTAATAAAAAATTATGCATCTGCTAAAAAGTAATTATCTTAGATAAAATTCTTCATATTGTATACATTACTTAAACTATATATCCTTTTTTCTAATAGTATTTGTAATACTTTTTAGCAAGCTGATGCTGAATTTTCAAAGATTAAATTCATCCAATTAGCAAATAGAAAAGTAGATAAATATCCGCTACAAGATTTCAGTTAGCATAAAAATATTAAAAACAGGGTGGATTAAGAGGAGATTAATTTAATTTATTATTTGATTGGACACGTACTTAAAAATTTAGAATCAATACACAGATAATTAAAAGAATATGATATAATTTATCTTTTATTTAATGGGAATACAATTATTCATTCTCTAAGAGTTAATACTGAAGAGTAGCTTATTATTATATCAGACTGTATAAATTCAAAATGATTCAAAATTGATGTATCCATGATTTGTTTTATTATAGTTATACATTTTCCTTTTTGTCTTCATACTCATATTGTTTACATTTAACTTTGAGTCTTGAATTTAATTTATGTATTTAGTAGTTAGTATTTTGATAAATGAAGCATTATATGAAATAACATTTATTCACATCAGTAACGTTGGAAACAGTTGGAAACCGAATGAAATATTTATGGATTGCATGCAAAATAAAAGAAGACGTGTAAATTATATAGATTGTCTGATAGAGAAAATGCAATACTGTGAAAAATGAGTAAAATCTGATGGAAATTGACAAATATATGGATAAAAAATTCATTCAAGTGATTTAATTTTCAAAACAAAATCATGCAATTCAGTGATTGAATGTGGCCACGGTAGCTCAGTGGTCATGGTTACGAACTCGAGGCCGGTGCGTCATGAGTTCAAGTCGTAGTGCTACTGAAGACCCGCCTTGTAGAAGGGCTGATGCATGATAGATCAGTCGAGGCTCAAAGTCCTTCCTTTGGTGTGTAAGATAAAAAAGAGGGTTTTAGCTAAGGTGTTGCCTTTATCACTTGACCATTTTACCAAATTATGAGGTTAGTTGCAAAAGCTCTCGTGTAGCTTTATAATTCGACGTTAATACACTGATTGAATATACAGGAAATTGATAGAAAGAAGGACAACCCTTTCAGTGACATAATAATTAACTCTATGAGGAACAGAATAAATAAACGAAAGGATCATATTCTGAGGAGAGAAAATGTACTTTCTGAGTGAGTGAGTGAATATTAACGTCTCACCATTCAACTACTCGAGAACTTTTGATGACGGACCTCCTTAATTTTGAACTTTTTTCAAGTGACGACGTAGATACCTGAGTTGGCACCCCCTCGCCTAACTTCTCCATCACACCAATGGGAGGACGTTTCAGCTTTGACTGTTTCTTCTGTGGCGCAGGTCTTCAGCGGTATTAAGCTGGAACTCATGACGCACTGGCCACGAGTCCATTATTTTGATCACTAGGCTACCGCGGCCACATGTGCTTTCTAACGTAATCTATAGTTCGTCATATAACTGATGCTGAAGCAGATAAAGCAAGAGATGTCCAATTAGGCCCACATAGACTTAACGGGTGAGAGATCTAAAGATACCTCTGGCAAAAAGAAGTATATGGACACTTTGGGTTGCTCGTCACAATTGATGATAACCCTGTGCAGTAGTGCAATTGGCATTTTTTAGCTGGAAAACAACATTTTGCAACTACCTGACCAGAAACTGTCTACAGCTTTTCTCTCACGCATTATCGTGCTATCTTTGTGTCTCTGATATCCCCCTGATATCCAGAGGGTACCGGCTATCCATAATGATAGTACTCAAATCATGATGCAACGTTGTCTAAGAATAGATCATGACCACTTGCACAAGGATTAGATCTATTTCCACATCACTTGCATGCTCTTTTTCAGTGATTGACACATGTTATTAAACAGGACTGACATACGACACTGAAAACATTGTTGTAACTATCTGTCTTACAGGCTTTCGTCTGGCATCATTACATCATCTATTGGGCTTAATGAATGTACATGTAAATGGCGATACGAGTGCGTTTCGCTCTCAACAATCGACTAAAAAATACTTCTTGGAGATATTGGAATATCCAATAGAACCTGCAGAACCTGAAAAAAGTTGAATTTTATCGATTAGGAGGCCACTAACACATGAAATCGTATACTTCAATGTACATGATTAGATATTTGCAACATACTAATTCCTTGGCACAACTCATCTTTCTGAAGAGAAACAACTTTTCCAATTCTTTAAAGAGTAAACACATGTAAGGATATTTTAGCTGTTTCACGGTGTAATTGAAATATATTCCATTCAAATCTTTTAACTAACTACCCTCAAGGAGGATATATTAATATTGGGTATAAGGAAAGTTCTGTTGTTCTTGAACACGTGAATTTTTATGCTTTGTCGATTCTTAGCAAGAATTCGGATCCAACTGAAACTGATTTAAACAGTTAGATTAGTATACTATTGAGGATGTATGCACATTATTTTGCATTTTATTCAGTTTGTTAAATTTGTAAATCTGCCAACACGAGTGAAGAAAAAGGGCACACATAAAGCATTATATGTTTTTTGAGTTCCAAAAAGGGAACACGCGTTAGAGGCAAAAACAAATTTGTGTGACGTGTTTGGAGAAGTAGCAGTAACAGCTCGAGCATGCCAAAGATGGCTTGTGAAATTTCGATTGGGGGATTTTTCTTTGAAACATGAAACCAGACCAGGAAGACCATCAGATGTCAGTGACGAAGTGCCACGCAGTATCAGGAGAAATCCTGCGTTAGCTTCTACAGAAATCAAGTTCAAGCTTGGAATTAATCAGTCTACTGCTTTGTATTACATTAAAAGGCTTGTTTTCATGCCCAAACCCCCTATTTGGGTGAAACTCGAATTAAGCAATATATATATATATATATATATGTTGTGTTTTTTCGAGTCAACACTAAGACATTTTATTTTAAACTGAGTTTATTCCATGAAATCAGAAAAATGTGTTACTGAGCATTCAACAACATAATAACAAGGAATATTTTTATAATAGTGATAATGTAATAAAAATTAAACGAATAAAAAGAGGCAAAAGGAAGAAAAGAAATAGTAAACTACCAGTTGAGATTGCTTCTAAAATTAATGATTTATGTATTAACTTTGAAAAGTCTTTTAACATTAAACATATTAAATATTTCCTGTTTGGTTTGAACAAAAAAGAAATCAAGTACACTAAAGTTATCCTCGATAAGCATAATTTTCAAGATTGCCATGCCTTACATATTATTAAAGATATTATTAATTTTCTCATTCATAAATTCAATATAAAAGATAAAGATTTGGTAAATAGTACTACTGAGTATTGTACAATTTTATTCATGAATAAATCCTATAATAACATTAATTTTTCAAAAATATTTAATAAATATGTGCACATTGCTTACCTATCAATAATGTTTGCATTAAAAAGGCTTTTAAGTATAATAAAAAAATTGGTATCTCAATTTTTAACTACAATAAGATTAATGATTTGCAAAATAATACCTTTCTTTGTAATTGTAAGGATTATCCTGAATTTATAAACGAGCATCACAAACATGTTGTAACAGGCAACTTAAATATTGTTGAAGATAATACTCTTAGGGAAATTATGTCAAAAGGTACTAGTTATAGATTAATGATCTCCAATAATAATAATACCATAAAAAAACAAATCTCCAAAGATATTTGTAACTTCATTACTAAATTAGCAATTAAATACACTTTTCCTATTGAAGCTTTTAATGAATTTAAATGCAATGTTTTAAAAGAGTTACTGAAAAATAACTATAAAACTGATTGTGGATTAATTTACAAAAATCTTAAGCATCATATTGTAGAACTACAAAAGAATTTCATTATTGTTTATGTTGATAAAGTTCCGGGTAATTATGCAATTATTTGCAAATGGTTGTATGCTGATATGCTTAATAGACATTTTCATAATAATAATGCTTTTAAAAAATCTAATTCTAGCAATAGAGAAATTTTTAATCGAATTTCTGCTTTTTATAAAAAATTAGATTTACGCATTTCGGATATTAAATTCCCTCATATTTTTTTAACTCCAAAATTTCATAAAAATCCTATTAAATTTAGGACTATAACAAACGGCTTTAAAACTTATATTACACTTCCGGGTAGAAAGTTACAAAAGGTTATTCAATCCACATTAGACAATATTGATAATTCGATTGTAGTTAAGAATAGCTTGGATATCATTAAGTACATGCAAGATAAAAAAATTATTTCTATTCACACTTATGACTTTGAAGATTTATTTAATTCCATAGATATTGGGGATATGGTTAAAATTCTCAAAATAGCCTATAACAAATATTCTTTGAATAAACTAATTAAATATGATAAATATCTTTCAATTATTCATCTAGTACTATATGAAAATTATATTTTTCACAATAACTCTTATTATCAGCAAATTAAAGGTCTTCCACAAGGAGGACCTGCGAGTAACTGTTTAGCCAATATTTATCTGCACTTTTATGAATATGATAACATTAGTTTCGATTCTTGTTACTTTTTTAGATACATAGATGACTTAATCATCTTTAGTAATATATTAAATTTTGTTCCTAGTTTTAAATATTATCCCAATATCTGAAATTATTAAAAACCAATTATAATAATGACTCTGCAAACTTTTTAGACCTACAATTAATAGTTAAGAATAATATACTAATTAGTAATATTTTTGATAAAAGAGACTCTTTTGATTTTAACATTATTAAAATGCCTTTTTGGGAAAGTAACCTACATCTATCTATTTTTAGAAATATCATCTCAAATTTTATAAAAAGAAATAACGATTTAGTCACAGATAATGATATTAAGCAAAATAATTTTAAGCTATTCCGCAATAATTGCTTGGAATACAACTATCCTAGTAACTTCATTTTTAAATATATTTCTAAATTATCTCTCTAATTCTCCTTTTCAAAGTTTAAGTATTATTCTTTGTTTTTTTCTCCTTCTGTTTTTTATTATTTTCAATTTGTTTTTGTTTGCTTTGTTTAAATACAAAAAAACTATCCAGGTGGCGCCACTAATTTTTGCATCTGGTTTTACCAACTTAACACGTCATTTTTAACGATCATTTAGCGTATTGTTCTCGTACGTACAGATTTTTCCCGCTCTCCGGTTATTTGCATTTTTTCTTTCCCGCTATCCGGTTATTTGCATTTTTTCATGTAAGTTTTTGCTTCATTATTCCTTTTCAAAATTATTTTTATTTGTATTTTGTCAGGATTCATTTCCTTTCATATTTTCTATTATTTTTATTTTATTTTTCTTTTGGTTGCAAATTACACGTGGTTGGTTTTAGGCTTAACTTTTCAATATTGGTATTTTTCCTGTTATGTATAAAATTTCTGCTGAACAGGGGAAGGTAGGATCCATAAAATATATTTAACCCTAATTTGCTGATCCTAATTCAGCAACAGCTTTAGAAATCATAACAGATCTTCATTTTAGTCTATTGACTCTTTTGGCTCTTAAATTTTAAAGTTCTAATTTGTTCCATGTTATACATACGCTTAGTTAATTCTTCTATAATAGACTCTTCCATCACTTTTAAAGTGTGTTTCTTGAAATCAGGTTTAAATCTTCTAGTTTGTTAGTGATATTATTTTGTATTATCAATTTTATTATGCATGTATTTCTTTCATTTTATGTTACTATATATATATATATATATA
>BMAO01012827.1:0-17593 GCA_019973975.1 Trichonephila clavata
TGTCAATAGTGAGTGTGATACTAAGTGAAATATGAGTTTTTTTCTTTCCTGTTTACGAATAAAAAATTCTGAAGTATGTTTCATTTTTCAGGTATATCTCAAGAAGAAGGACAGTCATGGAGTGAACAAAGAAGATTTTTCTTACAAACAGCCAAAACTTAGGATTTGGAAAATTAGAATTAGAAGAGAAAATTCACGATGAACTCAAGTCATTGTTGGGAGAACTTCGCGATTCTAATTCTAAACCAGTCAATTTTCATTTACTTATATGCTACGCTTATAACAATATAATTAGCGATGTTCTTTTCAACAAAAAATTCGATCGAAACCACACTTTTTCCAGAAATGTATCGAGTATGAAGCAAATTGTGGAAATATTTACCGGTGTTCGTCATATGCTTATTGGATTTCCATTTGAGTAAGTAATATACATTTTTCAACTAAAAAGTATTATCTAGTGTTTTAAAGTATTAAGGCAATTAAGACATATTGTAATTTATTTATTTTTTAAATTTTACTTTGAATTAAGAGTTTTCTTAAGTTTTTGGTTTCCAATAAAAGTTTTGTGCTCAAAATACACCAAAAAGCTAATCCAGTGTTTCTCAAACTGTGGGGCGTGATATCAATGTTAGAGAGGCGCGAGCTCATTGAAAATTCGAAAGTAAAAGATTTAAAGTAAGTATTAATTTACTGAGAGGAAGTAAAACAAAATTCAGATCATGACATCATAAAAATTAAATACTCATTTACACTGATAGAAAACTCACTCTGAAATTCTTAAGATATACTCCTAGGTTTTTAAGTTATGCCTACAAAATTTTAGGAGTGTTCAAAGTAGTCTCCTCCAGCATCAATGCACTTTTGTAGACGAATATTTTGTACGGATTAAATGCCTCAAACTATTCATTTCTTGGAATTGACGAAAAAAATGCATTTATAGCCAATAGTCAATCTATTCTGAATGAAAACGACGTCACGTAAGTTCTTTTTTAGATTAAAATATAACTAAAAGTCCCACATAGCTAGATCCAGAGAATGAGGTGGATGTTTTATCACTTTAATTTGTTTTTGTTTAAGAAACTCAACTGTCTATCCGACTGTATGGGAAGATGCACTGTCATGGCGAAGAATTAGTCCCCTAACATTCACTTCTAGAATTTCTGAAAGACATTTAGGTGCATACCAATTCGCTGTTACTGTCTTAAGTTCTTCCAATTTGATGGCTTTGACCCATCCCTTACTTCTGAAGAAAACGACATACATTACTTTTTCATTGCTCGTTGTCTTTTTACCGTTGTCGGCGTGGGTATCATCCTCAAAGACCCATTCTTTGCTTTCTTGACGTGTTGGAACATCAAAAAAAAAAAAAAAAAAAAGAAACGAGCCTTACAGTAGTCGCATATGGTGTGTAACATCTGACATGTTATCGTGGTAAATTCGCAATAGCAACTTAAATCTGAAAAAAATGAATCGAGTATGATTGGAAATAATTTTCTATGGAATAATTATATCTTTAATGAAAAATTTATTTAATTAACGCAGGAGTAATGCAATTTTTTATCAAAAATAATTATTCTTGTTCAATTTGGGGAAGAGTGGTAATGATTATTTATGATAACTAAAATATGACACATATACTTGTGTTTTCAAAGCATTAAAAACCATTGAAAAATAACGTCAATAACAGTACCACTATTAGTTGTCGAAACATTTCGATTTGTGTTCATTTCGAGCTTGAGTTCATCATTCTAAAAAGCTATAAGTGGCTCGGCTTCTAGCAAACTGAAGTTAGCTTTAAAATCACCACTCAAAATTATGGAAAGCGAGTGATATTTTTTATAAGAGCAAAACCGCTTCGGTATATGTCCCCAATATCTTGAATAACAATACCCAGTTCACTTGTTTGACGAAAAGTAATATCCATATGTCGAGCCACAACATGTGAGTTGTTCTGCTTACGATAGATCGCAACACCAGCTGCTCTGTGGCCCGGTCGCTTAAATTGTACGCAGCAATCGAAGTCAGGTATCGAAACACGTTCGTCATTGTCAAACCACGCCTCTGCCTAAAGGACTTAGCTTCTTCTCTGATCCTAACAAAAACAAAGATCCACGGCCTAGACCGCAAGGGGTGGGGGATGGTGCGGAGCCCCTCCGGAATGAAGGAGGAAAAACAGAACTTCACTGCATAGCGTGCGCTTCCCCAACTTCCTGTTAAGCATTTCCGTCCCTTTTCACGAAATCACTCCCACAAATCTCCAGCAATCCAGAGGAAAGATGTTACACATCAAAAACAGTATGTAAGTTTCATCACCCGTAACAATTTTAGAAATGATAAGGTGGCCACCAGCATTTAGCAATTTAAGGGTTTCTTTACTGATTCTGACAGGCTCCTCTTTTGGTACTCTTAGATTATGGGGAACCCAACAGCAAACTACTTTTTCATTTATAGTTGTTTATGAATAGTTTTGTGTATGGATGTGGATCCAATGTTAAATTCCTTCTGTATCATTTGGTAGGTACAGCGATTATCGTCCATTAAAGTTTTTTCGTAACATTATCCGGGTTTACTGCCAGCCGTGGCCCTCCTGTGTGTTCTTCATCCTGAAAATAATTACAACCATTGCAAAATTCTTTAAATCATCTGAATACAATAGCACGACATAAAGATTCATCACCAAATGCTAATTGCAGCCGCTGAAAGCATTTCTCTTGATTTAATCTAGCTTTAAATCATAAAGTAAGTCAGTAGAAAGTCGTCTGCTGTGTTTAAATACTTGTGTATTTTCAAATTAAACTGTTAATTTTCTTTTGTAACTTCTCGTCTGCTCGTATCTCAAAATTTTCAGAGTTACCCTCGTATAATATACTTATAAATGTATCAGTACTTCACAATGCTTTTGATAATTATCTAATCAATATCAAATTTAAAAAAAGTTTAATAATTACTAGTACCTCTCATGAGCTTATCATGTACAAATGTAGTACTTTTATCTTGATAGTTGGAATGATTTATAATTAATGTTGAATTGAAGCTTTTAGCGTCAAATTATATTTTTATATGCGTTCAACGTATTGTATGGAAGGGGCGTAATGAAAACTATGATTGATAATTGGGTCGCTGCTGTCGAAAGTTGAGAAGCACTGAGTTAACCAGCTAATTTTTTTAAAGAAAAATTTATAACCTCTTGAAGTGCCAGCTCAGGTGTCGTCCTCTTCACTTAACCATGGTTCAAAATTACGAGATCCATCGCCAAAAGCCCTCGTGTAGCTGAATAGTGCGACGTTTAATATTCACTCACTCACTCAAACTTTCAATCTTTGCGACCCCAAATTTCAATCATAATTTCATTGCGCCCCTCTTCCCAAATCCATACAATAACAGTGTATTGAATTCAATAATAATTTACTTGAGACTAATATGTACATTTCGGCTTTAATTATAAACCGTACAAATTATCACGATAAGTATCAAATTTTGAATATAATTTGCAACCCTTTCGGTTCACTGCTGATTATTAAATTTGTTCTGAACTTAGTACTATTAAATTAATTATCAAATATATTGTTCAGTACTAATACATGTGTAAATGTGTATTCTATTTTTTTTATTATGTCAGAATGTATCTTGTTTTATTTCCTTGTTTTATTTTATTTTCAGTAAATTAATAATTATTTTTAAGAAATCTTCATTTTCGATATACTCCCCCCCCCCCCACAGTTTGAGAAACTCTGACCCAACCCTGTAAAGGAACTGACCACGATAAATCTGTCGAGGCTCAAAGCGTTCACATTGGAGTTGGGTGGAAATTTGAAGAGAGGGAGGACAAGTTAAGTGTTGTTCTCCTCACTCAGCCATGGTTCAAAATTAGAAAATCAGTCCCAAAGAGCCATCGTGAAGTGTGACGTAACAAAGAAATCAATCAATCATGTATCATTGGCTCAAAGTAAAGAGGCTTATCTTGAACTGATAGTGTTTGATGTAAATTAAAAATATGATGGTAATCTGTAAAGATTTATTTTATCAAATGAAGCTACGGATTGGTAATTACCATTGCAGACCTGGTACATTCCGCGGGAATTGGCATCACTTTTTAATGTGGCACCATATAAGTGGATGCCAATTGCCTCAAATAGAATTTTGCCACCTAGTTTTCTCTCCAAAGGGAGGTACCTGATCTCTAACGATGTGAAATTGTACTAAAAATTTAATTTTTCCGAGAGCACTCAAGCCAAGCAGACACGCTTGAGAATTTTAACGCCGCATAATCGTATAGCATGGGCTCTGTCGATTTTTGCATCAGTCATGAAAGATAATTTTCATAAAGATTGTTAGCATTAAAAAAACACGCGAAATAGATAAAAACTGCACCATTTATGAAAAATTTTATAACGTGGAAAATTTCTCAAAAATACAAGTTCATAGGTTCTCAACGTGGGCAATAACACCCCCTTGTGGGCGTTTGATGCTTTCAGAGGGCAGTTAAAGACTCAGAAAAAGTTAGAGATGGCCGGGAGGAGGCTTGGGCAGATTAATCAAATATAGTTTAAAAAAGACTAGAAAAACATCTTGATTATATGTACTAACAAAATTAAACTTTAATACTATTTACCTTATTTTGATTGTATGCATTTAAATCATTTCTATCACATGTACGAAATTCACATATTTCGGTAGTTCGGGAAGTGGATGAAAAACTTAAAAATTACATTACATTCAGACTAACATAAAATTGAATGATATAGTAAATTTTAATTTCTGTAGTGACGCGTTGTCTTTGTCTGTGAGTTAGTAGGAAAACTGTTTCGTTCACTGCATTTCATTACGTATATTATCCAAGAAACATAATTAAATATGTTAACCAAGAATTAACGTGTGATTCTTTAAAGGCTGAAATTGTCAATTTATTTATTTTGAAAGCAATAGTTTATTAGGATTTACTTCGTATCATTAAAACCCCTGCCTGTCTTTTTAACAGGTAAGCTAAAACTTTTAATCCACTCTTCTAAATAAAGAAGAAACTCAATAGAGTGTTTCAATTCCAACATATCCTATCTATGACTAAAATATATAATATTACACATTTAAATATATGTGTGGAATCTATTTCAGACTCACAAGTAAAAAAATTGGGGCTTTAGAATAAAAAATAAATTTAAAAATATATTCTAAATAGAATATTTTTTTAAATTTAACTCTTGTTTTCCCCGTGTACAAGTATTATGTACACTCTTATTTCTCTAAATTGGGAGGGGGTGGTACTGGAATATTCAATAGAACAAGGGGGCGAGATTTCAAAAAAGGTTGGGAACCTATAATCTAGTTCGAGTGTTGTTTTTTTTCATTTGCTTTTTAAAATAGCTATTGCTTATAAATAGATTACGTGGATATAGAAATTTAATTTAACGTTTGGTTAAGTAGTTTTAGTGAAAGAAACAGAGATCACACATTTTTTCATAATATAAAACATGCGCTCCATCACCAAGCAGTTTCATCAACTATTTTCAATTTTAACATAATTCTGAGCATTTAATGCTTTTTTACTCATTTTATAAGAATCCTTTTTTTTGTAAGAACCATACAACCATCTCATATCTCTTTTTTGAAAGTTTTTTTTTTCATAAGTCATTCTTTAACAACAAATACTTTAATTCATCCTTTCGTTTCTGATATGGAAAGCAGTTTTGGTTACGTTTCTATGGCAACTAAGTGGCAGGGTTTTTTGTGTGTGTGCTTATTTGTTTCTTTTTTTTTTCCTCTCATTTTCACTTAATTTATCTATTAAGCAAATTTCCATGATAAGAACTTTTGGTTATACGTTTCTAAAAAACTGCAACACTGTTGGGTAACAGTTCTTTTCCATTGTATTAAAAAGCAATTTTTTTTAAATAATAGTAACTACTTACTTGTATCATTATTTATATTAATTGCAGATGAACTTATTGTTGATATTCTTTCAAAACAGGATTTCCAAGTCATATAAATAAAGCTAAATAAAAAAATATTTAATTCGTAGAGGGCTTACTAATTTACTTTAGATATTTTTTTATGACAATATCCGAGTTTGTCCAGAAAATCACAAAGAATCAAACTAAATATATCTTTTACTCATCAAAAGCAGCTACAGCTCTTCTTTTATTTTGGTAAACAATGAACCACAACGTCTGTTTGAGATAAACAGAACGTAACATTTTCCCCTTTTTCTCCTTCACGAAAAGAGGTTGCCGCTTTTTTCGTCTGACACATTTTACATCAGATGTTATGATGGATTTTTGGAGATCATTACATTAATTCGCTTTTCTTTGCAGAAAAATTTCAATTCTTTTTCAAATAAATTATCTTTTAAAAAAAGTATTCTTCAAAAAACTTAAATTTCAATGTACTTGATTTTTAACATTATTTTAATTGTTTGCATCATTGTAATCATTAATTTCAACAATACTTAGACTTTTTGTACTTTAAATTATTTCATTTTGTTCTAAAAAAGTTACAATAGGCTTATGGTAACTAAAGTAAGAAAGGAATGTTTAATTCAAATTTATCTAAGTATCGCTTAAAAACAGCATCGATCGTCGTTTTATATTTTGCAGTACTGAGTTTTCGATCATTGGACATATTTAAACCAAGTGTTTCATTTAAAAATCAATTAGTGGTAGATTTTTATCATCTGCAAAGTTAATATTGAAGTCTCCACTTAAAATCATCGGTATATTATGATATATTTTTCGCTAAATATTTTTTCTAGTATTTCAGAACCTTCTTTTGTATAAATCATCAATTTTCGAATAAAAATTATTGTATCTGTCTGATAGATTTTCCAGGCGAAATATAAACGGCAACCATTAATATGTATTGCCCATTCTTGGAATCGCAACGAGCAATGAACAGTATACACACATTGAACTTTTCACTAAATTCATTCGATTTCACTTATAAGATATATACAGCACTATACGTCAGCTGTATAGTTACAGATATATTGCTATAAGCATGTCGCTGACGCGAACGCACGAGATTTCACCCATCCAAAAGGTGTTTAAGGCGAACATCACACTGCGCATGCGCCAGTCAGATCATGTCGGTGACGTGAACCTATAAGATTTTTCCCTACCAAAAAGTGCCCAACGCCGCTAAAGAAGTTTTCACTTCAAAAAATAAATCAAAGCACAACAGTGCCACGTGGCATGACTTAAGTAATTAGTACCTTTTTCACATCAAAATTTCTGCCTTCTTATTTTTACTCGACACAAATGTCCACTTAACACAACCAATACTCTTGATAATTGGCTGAATTCCTGATGATGTAACGAATGTAATCACCTGTTTTCTGTTATATCCATAGCTGACAGATTTATAACTGTTGTTGCGCTTTTAAGATCTAGGTATAATTTCTGATCCAATTAGATAACAAGTCCAAATATTAATATTCTTCCAAACTATTTACAAAATTTAAGGCGATATGGTACCATCTTCACAATTTTTTTTTTATTTTTAATATTTGATATTTGGTTTTAATAGTATTTCATAAAAGTTAGTACTAAATAATAATTCCATACAAAAAAAAATTAATTGGTTGCAAAATGTTTGTAAAATTTAAATTTTTTTAGCTTTTTTAAGCATTTTTAAGTCGCTAAGGCTTTTTTAAATATGTCTCTTTTTATTCAAAAATGTTTTTCCAAGTACCTTATACTATACTTCATAAAACTGTACATGGTTCTTTTTCTGCTGAAGCTCTTTAATATTTTTATTAATTTTTTTGTAGTTAAACTCCCAAAAATTCTCAAAAAAACATTAATTTTGATTTTGAAATTTTTTAGAAAAAGTAATAAGCATGTTAGAGCTAATTCCATGCACAGTTTTACAAAACATACATTTCAGAACATATATAAAAAATTTCAAAAAACTATACTTTAATTATCAAAAAAGCCTTAGGGTTTTGAATAACAGCATATGTACAAAAATTTAACATGGAGAAATATGAGTTTGAAGTTTTCATTCCATGAATAGCACGATATAATATTCATCGAATAGTCTGAAACTTTTATGAACTGTTAATTAGCTTATTTAAAACTACTTACCATAAAAGATTGCACAAATGTAGAACAATTAAACAGTATACTGCCATAATGAATACATAGGGAAAAAAACGAATGAAAGATCAATATTTCATAAAACTTTATCTTAATAATTATAAAAAAAATAAATACACACACTTCAGAGCTAATTCCATACTCAGAGCTAATGCGCAACAAGTATAAAAGATATTTATGCCTTTATTTTTTATTTCCTTGATTTTAAAAGCCTTCGCATGTTAAATATTGTACACGAATAAAAGCAAAATCAAGTAACAATTTATAAATAAAATACATCAAAATCTAAGAACTGTATATGTGCATTTGTTTAAATAAATACCTTAAAATATTTTAATAATAAAAGTGTTGAATCTCGCACACATGGGATATATATATCACCAAAAACAACTATATAAAAATAGGAGAGTTTTTCTATTCTTGCGAATTAAATTTTTAATTATCTGAGTTATCAAAATGAGATTTAGTATTTGTGCTTTGGTAGAATCCGTTTTCAAGTTTTAATTTTATTTATAATAATATCATAAAAAGCACACACAACTTTTAAATCGACCAAATCCATTTGATCTTCCAGTAAATAATTCACAAACTAGAATTTGTCCATGAATTGCACAATTCTTACTTAAAATGATTTATTACTGCATATATAACGTCAATCTCATTGATGCGCATTAGAAAAATAATTAATTCATTTTTTATCAGGCTCTTTTCTAGCAGATAATCTGAAATGTAGGCGTGGTAGTTGCTGTTTAGCATCAAACATTGCTCCATTACTTAATGAAAAATGCAGGTAAAGCTTTAAAATTTTGCAGGTGTATTTATAAAGGTTCGGGGTATCAAATAAGCCAATAAAAAATTTTCGACAGTTAAATGATTTTTAGGGTACCATATCGCCTTAAAAGAAAAATCTGTGGTGGTGTAAAATCTATATAAACCAGTAACAGCCTCCAGACTGAAGTAATCATTTTGGTCCGGTGACAAGTTACGTGTTTATGGAGCGGAAGGTAATCGGAAGGTACAGAAATTGAATCTCCTTCATTGGTAACCTTGGCGCTGAACAAAGAAAACCGCAAACTTCGCGCAGCTGTTGTGGCGCCTTCTATCCGCCGCAAATGCAAACAAGCCGTCAGACCCAAGTAACGCAACAGCAACAACTCACATGCTCACCATAAAAACGATATCGTTCTACCGACTCACTGGTAGGAAATTGTGTGGCGGTAGTATCTATATAAGCGAAACTACGTCATTGATGACGTAGTTTCACTGAGTGCGCCATCTGGTGCTAGGTGCGAAAACTATTTTGTGAGTTCACTACAAAATACGGCTTATAATACTATAATTATTATCTCTATTATTTCATTGCATTTTTTTATTTAATGACAATTAAATAAAATGACTATCATGATCTTTTTTATCCAGTTTCGTAGTTTCGCTTCCTGGACAGAGGAGATTTCAGAAAGGAAGAGATGCAATCCGAAAATTCACCGACAGTATTGTGGATGAGTTGACGAAAAACTTTGATCCGCATCACGTTAATAATTACGTAGATGCTTATCTTCAGCATAAGAATGAATTAGAGAAGAAAGGCAAGCCTAGTTCATTTATGGTAAGCAAATTTACAATTCATATAAAAGACATTTATGGAAGATTAACCAATTTTAGTTGAAGGTTTTTTTTAAAAAAACAGTTGATTGAAAAATAATTTAGAGAATGCTAAAGTGCAAGAAAGTTTCCAGTCTTGTATTTGGAATGAGAGACTATTCTTCTTATGTATAAGTATTGTATGAACAGTTCTCTATAATAGCTATTGTGATCAACTCCATTTACAGAATAAACTACTTTTCTGTATACTGAAAGGAAGATAGTTGGAAGTAACTTAAGTACACTTTAATACAGTCCGACTCAGATTTACCAAACCCCTTGTAACAAACCTATTTCCTGACTACCCTGTGGCCCAGCTAAAGATGTGGAAGAAAGTGAAGGATTATTCGACATGATAAATTCAAATTATTTTATTTATCACTTTCATCGACTCAAACACAAATCAATGCAACACTATTAATAGGATGGTCCAGTCAGACAACAAGGGAGGGGACGAGAGTCGCGTTTGGAGAGAATACATTAAATAAACCTTTTATAATAATATTTCTACCTTAATATTACGTTACAAGATAGATATATGACTAATGTCCGCTTAACCTTCTTTAATACTTTAAATATTAACGTGTAATGAAGTATTATTCCTTCTTCCCTCTAACCCGGCTAGATGTGTGGGAGGAACTAATTGATCAGATAACATGATTGACTAATTTCACGACTTTATTTGCCACAATCAACACTTAGAAGGCTGAGGTGAGACCAGATAGAGTGGGGATAATATTTACGGACATTCAATAATATTCCTTCGATAGCTTATACAAGCTCGTTTTTACCTCGGATGCGCACTATCAACTCAACTCTCTAACTTCTATTTAAATAATGAGCACAGTACCTGAACTCTTGTAATTCTTTATCCTTTAGATGAGGATTTGAACACTGATAGTTCGCTTGATCACTTCTTAGTGATTCCAATTTCACACGTCTTACATTGTTTATGTTCTATGGCCGGATTTCTGGCTTCTTATTAATTCACTTCACATCCGAGTTATCCTAACTTCAGTAAACTAATCTAAACCTAATTTATTTCAACTGCAAAAAAAAGAAATAATTTGGATTTGAAAAAAAGAAACGAGTCTTATAGTAGTCGCATATGATGTGTAACATCTGACTTGTTATCATAGTAAATACGCAGTAGTGACTTTAATCCTGAAAGAAATGAATATGATATGACTGGAAATAATTTTCTATCGAATAATTATATCTTTAATGAAAGTTTTATTTAATTAACACAAGGAGTAATGCAGTTTTTTTATCAAAAATATTTATTATTGTTCAATTTGGGGAAGAGCGGAGACAATAGATTTATGAAAACTAAAGTCTGACACATATACTTGTAATTTCAAAGTATTAAAAATCGTTGAAAAACGGCATCAATAACAGTACCACTGTTAGTTGTCGAAACCTTTCGATAACTGTTCATTTCGAGCTTGAGTTGATCTTTCAGAAAAGCCATGAGCAGCTCAGCTTCTGGCAAATTGAAGTTAACGTTAAAATCATCACTCAAAATCATGGGAAGCCAGTGATAGTTTTTTTAAAAAAGAGCAGAACCACCTTCGGTATACGGTAAAAGTACGAAATGCGAGGATTCTTTAATTTTTTTAACTGTTTGATTCAAAGAAATGTATGCGACCACCAAAATGACAAGACTTCCTGGTATGTGCGGTAGGCGGGCGTCTTAATTGCTACTACAGTTGGACCCCCAGACGAGGGTAGCAAAGAAACACCGTCAAGCGCATGCTTAAAAATTAGAAATATTAGAGAAAATCAAAAATATCCGTTTACTTAATTAGGTAGTTTTTTTAATCGAGAAATCTTTTTTATCGCAATTAAAAATATTATATTGACAGTGACAGGAATTAACCTAAAAGTATGAAAATGATAAGCACTTAAATATTTATTCAAATAATTCCATATTACTTACTCCTATTTTTTTTAAGAATGATGAGCTTTGTCAGACACTTACCAGTAAATATAATTATTAATATATAGTTTACACATATATAAATATATCCTCAGATTTCACACACAACGAGCCCTGAGACTTTGACATTTGAGCGTAAGAATCACAAGTTTATTCTGGATGAAGTCTAATAAGACTTACTGGTATGTGCGGTAGGCGGACGTCTTAATTTCTTCTAGAGTTGGACCCCGAGACGAGGCTAGCTAAGAGACACCCCAAGGCGCTGAATTGGTCAAATCAAACAGTGCGCGCTTCCCCCGACTTCCTGTTACGCATTTCCGTCCCTTTTCACGAAATCACTCCAACAAATATCCAGCAACCGAGAGTAAAGATGTTACACATCAAAAATTTGGATTTTTTTTTTCAGATTCATATATCTTTCTTGTCCGGAACAGAAAAAGACTTTTCTTGAAAGAAGAAAATTTCGAAGGGAAAGGGAGCAGCCCTGTATTAAACTTTACTGGTGCAGATGAGTGTAAGCTGTCTCACGAGTTTTGAATAGGACAGGAAATCTCTTTCTGATCTCATCCCATTCCACAACACAGGGATATTTTTAAAGGGTTTTTTTTTTTTTTTTACCATTTTCTCTCTTTCATGAGAAAGTAAGGTTATTGTACGTAAGGTTTTGCAGAAAATGTATTTTTAAAAATTTAGGATTCTGATTAAATTATTGATTTACAAGGGTCAATAAATGACGATTCGGATGCAGATATCTATAATGGAACTTCTATCAAAACTGTTACTTTTTTAATGCTTTGAGTTTTTTGGGAACCAGGAAACCATACCGTAACGGGTCTATCCACGAAGATGTAACTTATCCGTTTGGGTTAAATTTATTTCTTTTTGACTGTTGTTCTATTGAAAACTTTCTCCTGAACAAGAAGACCTGATTGATGCAACTGAGTGGTTCTTTTTGAGCAATGACTTTTAGATACGCGAAGTTAGTTGAGAGAATCGAGAGCCAGTCGATTGTTAATAGACGATTAGTTTCTGGATGGTCAATTATTGCTAAATGGTTAAGAAGTGATTAGATTGAGACGGCCGGAAGTCGAACAGTAAATAAAGGAATTAAGTTGAAATATACTGTAGAAGTCAAATGTGTGACCTAGAGTAAGTAAATTAGATTATACTCATACATTAAGTATCCTTTATCCATGTGAGTGCTCTTTTAAATAGTAGTCGTGTATTTCCTACCCTGAGTTGTCAGATTTAACCAAGAGAGCTAATAAAAATCTACCTTTGAGCTAGTTGGGGCTGATCTTTACTCGAACCCCCAAACACCAATAACCTCAACTAGGTTATTATAATACCTCATATAGCAGAATGTACATGACTCAGTATTTCCTTTACATGAAGTCAAGAAAGAACTCTTTCGAGTTAAGAATCAAAAAATTGTCTATCACCTATCAGTAAATATTTTAAAACTTCCAGTTAACTTGTGCGTAATAATTCTCTAATAGTATTTATAGTTGTTGAATAAAAAGGGAGATTTGTAATTATGTATAATTTTTGAGTAATTAATCATTTAAAATTTCCAAAATGTGAAAGCAAAAAGATTGTATTTCTCTTAAATCTCAATATTATGAATAATCCGGAGTCAACGAATAAAAAGTTCAGTCCTAACGAATTCGTTAATTCGAGATCCAACGTTAGATGTATTTCTAGAACAGTCATTAACATTCAATTGAGGATTTAAACCACTCCCTTGGACCAATAGGTTTTTAATTTTTAACATAAAAAACTAATTCTCAATGCTTTTGTCAACATTGTTTTTCTTTTTCTTTTAAATATAACCCCTCTCACATAAAAGTAGTCTGTGTACAAACTGTAGAGCGTAGTCCGTAGGGTAGGTGATAACTCTATGGGAGAGACATGAGCATATTAAAAAGTCGAAAACAAAAAATTGCTTAGAAAAATTATTAATTTACTATAAGTAAACGAAAAAATATTTTTTGACATAATGAAAATAAAATACACATTCATACTGATATAATATTCTTATAAATATATGAGTCTGCACAATGTATTTCATAATTCATTTAACAATACCAAGTTAAGAACAAGTACGATAATTACAAGTGGTCTTATGAATTTGTATCAACACTTATCTTGATAATTTATACGGTTTATAATTAATCCCTTAAGCGCCTATTAAAGCTATGCGTTTCTCTCCCCAATGCCGCCATTTTCCAGGTAGTCGAGCAATAGTGATGTATTGGGGGGGGGGAGAGTAGAAATAAATAAGCAAATCCTCTGAAATTAGCAAATCCTTCATAAACACACACACAGTCAACGTCCTTTTATTGCATTCCAAAGCCTTCAGGATAATTTTATGAATAGCAGTGCAGAAAAAAGATCATACATCCGAAAGACGTATACATACGTCCAGAAAATTAAAGCTTCGGTGGAGCGAGACGTCTATATACGCCGGTGAAATTTAAGAGATTGATGTCGTATTGTAGCTTTACCATCAAATTACAGTATTATTGAATGCAATACATTTTTGTTGTATGGAGGTGGAGGAGGAGGTGTTGAAAATTATGATTGAATATTGGGTTGCGAATATTGAAAGTTTAAGAAGCATTGGTGCACGCCAATAACAACAGTTACTGCTTCCTGAAAGCAATATGAGAAAAGTATATCTTTGCAGGAAAGTCTGCTGTTTGCATCCTGTTTCCTTCTAGACACAGAAAACCTCGTTTTACATGATATACAAAAAGAACTAACAGCACTGGAGTTAGGAAGAAGACTGGAGGTCTATTTTAAACACTGATGATTCCATATTCAGTCAAATCTCAGATTTTCAACATACATGTATGCAGCGGAAAACAGGAATAAGCAAGCTACATAAGCATCTAACACGCGAGAAACTGACATGGCAGTGGAGGTTTGGACATTTGAGCAGGTATCATATTGAAAAAGCTGCCGATGCCTTTTACATAGTTACTTAGACAAATTGTAGGATACAGACAGAAAGCTTTGGAACCTTTGTTGGCTCTGGTTTCATGAATTGAATGACAATACTCATCTGGCCAATGAATTTTTGAAAACCATGCATATTCACCGAATGAATTCACCAGTCAGATCAACAATTCTATAGAGCAAATTTGAGATTATTTTTGGAGAGCTATTGTAACTCACCTTCTTCTTCGTAGATCCATATAGTACTTAAAGGCAACATTCATGGAGGAGGGGGATCAACTGTGCTAGAAGCATTCGTAAACTACTTTACTTCCAGTCTGAATTGAGTTTATGAAAAAAATCCGTGTAATTTTAAGAAAGGACCACATTTCCCAATAAAAGCATATTATTCTATTCTGTAGCCATTTTTTTAGATTTCTCTGAGCCATAGAACCGTAAACATAATCTTGCGTATAGCACCTTTATTTCGCATTATGTTAACTTATATACGCATCTAATTCCACTAAGATTTCTTCAATGCTTCTGGAAATAATCGGATACAAGTTAAATGTATAGAGGTTCAAAGTCCTCATATTAATGCAGCGAGGAAGTTTCGAGAGTGGAATATCAGAGTCATTTGAACAAAATACAAAATTTCGAAGGAAGTTGCTAATAGCCCTCGCGTAGCTTACAAATAAAGTCTTAAATTAAACGACTAAAATCCACTTGTATCTGAAAGAGACAGAAAAAGATAAGCTGCTTTATTTGAAAATTCGGAATATTAAAATTTTAGTGCACGGTAATTAAATTAAACATTCATCTTTTTGTTTTCTTTTGGCATTGAACAATTAGACAAGTGAATAATCCCCAAATATTGATTTCTTTTGGTTTATTGTACGTCTATAAATCAGCAGATAGTCAATTCAAATCTACCCTAGAGCAAAACAAACATCAATATTCCTCCCTACTTAGTGGTGACCCTGGATTTGAAGACTAGACGGAAACACTCCCTGGCATAGAATTACTTTACCCCTCTTAAATTTTTTCAAACATTCAGACATTTCATTCATAAATCACGATTAATGGTGCAAAGGGAGTAACAAATGTACGCATTAATATTTTAAAGCGCTTTAACTAATGCTATCAATGTATAAATAGTTCCAACGATTATCTTCTAAAAAAAAAAAAGTAATAATGACAAGAAAAACATTTTTTTCTTACACGGAAAATACGTTAGCAACAAGACTTTTTCTCAAGGAGATAGGTGTATAACGTCCCTTCTACATGGAGAGAAAAAAAGTAAAAATATTGAATTAAAAAGACTCCCAATAGAACCCAAATATTTTTTGGTCAATAAGCTAAAATTCTCATTCAAGAACCTACAGATAGGCAATTTAAAACTTCTCAAAACCATGAAAGAAATCAATAGTAACCACTGAATTACTTTTCTCCTTTTGTTTTACATAAATCCAATCTGTTTTCTTTTTTATAACAATTTATTGTATAACAAAAAAACTGTGAGTCAAATTTTTACAAATTCATACTATAATTGATGTATGAGAATTTTATATAATTTCTTTTTTTTAATAAGTTTCCTCTATTATTTTCACTTATTTTAGAAGCAAGATTAAAAGCAAACGCTTTGAATTTGTTCTTCGAGGGAACCGAATCCACAGGTTCAACCACCACAAGTTTGTTAATAGAGCTGAGTAAACACCCGGATGTTCAGAAGAAAATCCAAGAAGAACTGGACACTGTGGTGGGGAGAGAGAGACTTCCATCTTGGATAGATAGACCGAATTTACCATATTTGGACGCTACCATACAGGAGCTTTACAGAGTAGCAGCTCTGTTTCTTGTTACTACTATGTATTCGAATTTCAGTAAGTGATATATTTTATGAATCTAGACTTAGTGAATCTAAATTCTAAACTAAATAAAAAAACATCGTAAAATTTAAAATTTTATGAGGAACAGAATTCAAAAAATAAGATGGCTTTGAATTTTTGTATGTTATGTTTTAAGGTATTTGACTATCCTAAAATTGAGAATGTTGCCAAAATTTGCCAATTTCTTTTAATTTTTTAAGTTATACGTGATTTTATTAGTTTTATAAAAATACCAAGTTTATTATTCTCCTTTCACTAGAATAAAAACTACAAGTGTTTTAAGAAAAGCGAATGTTATTACTTTAAGCAAGATATGTCATACTTTAAAACGCGTTTTACTCGAAATATGTTTTTTTGAAAATAGTCAAACGGGGCCAGCGATTGCTCAAAAAGTTCTGAAAATAATTAACTGAAATTTTTGTGTATGTAATGTATAACACACTCATGTCCATAAATTAAGGATAATGAAGTTCAGGCAAAGAAAGAGACAGAAGCAAAACAAATTTGACTTATTTGTAAAGTCTGTTTATTAAACAAAAGGTAAAGAGCAAAAAAGATGCCAAATGTTTGACATAATTAATAAAAATTGAAATTTTTACTCCCTGGAGCAAATTTCAAAAAAGAACCTATTTACAAAAAATAGTATAACATGGTTAGTATGATGGTTAATACGAAGTATGTCTCCCGGATGATGCAATACAGGCTTTACAACGCCTAAGCATGTTGAGTATCAAATTATCAATCTGATCTTGGGGAATATTACACCACTCATCAAGCAATGCCCTTCCAAGTTCCGGTGAACAGGTGGGAGGGGTTGACGGGCTGCAATTCGTCGGCCAAGCATATCCCCACCATGCTCTATTGGATTCAAGTCCGGTGAGTATGCAGGCCAATCCATACGAGTGATATCCTCCGATTGAAGGCATTCGTCTACAATGTTTGCACGGTGAGGACGGGCGTTGCCATCCATAAACAGAAATTCAGCACCCATGGCGCCCCGAAACAAAAGTACATGTTGTTCCAGAATACATCCCGATAGATGTGGCCTGTCATCGTTACACTCTGAACATGCAGGTCAGTTCTGGAACCAAGAA
>BMAO01012828.1:0-18289 GCA_019973975.1 Trichonephila clavata
AAAAAGCAAATTTTGCAATCGAATTTTAATATTTTAAAGGTAAATATCGTACTTGCATTGTATAAAAAAAAGAGAAATGAGAAATTCTGAAATAAAAAATATAAATTATTTGAATTAATTTTAAAAGGTTATAAGGGAATTATTTTATTGTGCTTTCAATTTACTCTTTATGTAATTACTACAATATTTCGAAAGAAAAGTAGCTAATATAAGAATAATATTCTTTAACTATACTTTTAATTGACTCTGAACGCAAATTTTGAAGTGAGTAAATATTTCCTAGTATCGTTATGTAATACAAAATTCTGTAAATATTTCGCTTTATTGTTTTTCTTCTTTTGAAAGAGAATTCTGATTAGTTATACTATGCGCTAACAAAAGCATACGAAAACATTTAAACTATTTTCTCTCCACAAAAAGTCTGCAAATATAAGAAATTTAAAAACATCATACCGTTAAAATAGTGCAATAGGTATATATATATGTGTATATATATATATGCACTGGTGTCCAAAAGTTAAGTATAATTGATAATTATGTGAATAAAGAGGGTATTGAAATCAGAATGGCGGGAAACGTGATATGCGAGGGTAAAATGGTTATAAAATAAGGAAGCAAATCTAAAGAATGATAATAATTAATTTTTTAATCAAAGTAGCAGTTTGAAAGAAAACTGAGCACAGCAAGGATTCACACTTTAAAGAAAAAATGAAAGAAAACATTAAATAAAATACTGATGCTGCAGTTTAATAAGGCGTGTGGTCACCTCTGACAGCCAGGCACGCTGCACAGCGATTTACCATACTTGCTGGAGATGATGAATGAGTAGTGAGCTCAAACGGTTCCAAGCTTCTTGGAGAGCTATCTTCAGTTCTGTAACGGAGCTTGGTGGGTGCTAAAGGGCTGCAATTTGTCTCCCGTGCATATCCCATACATGCTCGATAGGATTTAAATCAGGGGAGTTCGCAGGCCACGACATGCGCTGGATGTTTTACGTTTCAAGGAAGTCATCAATCAGCACCTCTCGGTGACATGGCGCATTATCATCCATGAATATGAAGTCAGGACCAACAGCACCTCGAAACAAGCAAATATAAGGCTCAAGAACTTCGTCTCTGTATCTTTGAGCAGTCACAGACCCCGTGTCAAAGAAATGGAGGTCTGTGCGGCCGTCCATCATGATGCCTGCCCATACCATTACTCCCCTTGATGGAAAATGATGTCTTTCCGTTATGTTTCTTGGTTCAAAACGTGTTCCACGTTCTCTCCATATCGTTACCGCCGAGAATCACTACTCAGACTAAACCGGGACTCGTCACTGAACATCACATTGGCCCACTCTCCACACTCCAATGTTGATGTTTCAAACTCCAGTTCAAACGAGCGCGTTTATGCGCAGACGTGAGGGGAATCAAACTGCTGGTCTTCTGGCATACAGGCCAGCATGATTGATTCTGTAAACAGTTTGTCTCGAAATTCGTATTCCTGTGGCGACTGTGAGCGCCGAACCCAGTGCTCTGGCAGTACTGCCCCTTGACGTCGGCACACTTATACCAGATATCGGTCTTGGCGAGGGGTTGTGACTCTTGGTCGACCTGATACTTTATGTCGGGTAACATCTCCCGTTCTTTGAAACTCTCCTAAGGCTTGAGATCACAGACTGGTCCATATTCAGAATTCGAGACACTTCGGTTTCTGATCGTGAGGATTCAGCATTCCAACGATTCTTCCTTTCGTAAACATGTCCAATTGGCGTCTTTGTGCCATCATTCACCTTGTTTGATGGTTAACAATGTTCTTTCGCACAGCAGTTGCACGAAACTTGTCTGAACTGCCTATGATGCGTGAATCGGTTTCTCCGGCATTCCGACATGCGCCGGTGTTTCGCGCAGGACGTAGTCGACTGAAAATTTTTGTATAAACCCAATGTTTCTTCTTCACCCAATTAATATCCGCAAGAAATTTGGAATAATTTAAAAATATTTTCTCCGTGTTTTTCGCATTCTACGATTTATGCTTAACTTTTGGACACCAGTGTGTATATATTTTTATAAATAATTGTTTGTCGTATTCTAGTTAACATTTATACACATATTACAAATGCCAAAGAAAAAATCCGTATTAATGCAAAATTCCAATTTTATAGAATTGAATATGCAATATTTGCAAAAAATAACCTGAGATTCCAGGAATTTACCCTATTTACAAGAAAAAGTAAGATTTCTGATAACAGCTTCTCGAAATATTTATAAGAACGTTGTTTAAAGTAATATTTTAGCATCATTTTTATAGACATATAGTGGGTAGTATTTTTCTGTCTCAAAATTTCAATAAAATATCATGTAGCAAAATTAAGAGAATAAATAATACAAAGCAAAACTTTCTATATAAACTATCTTATAAATTGTTCTATATAAATTATTCTCTAATTCTAAATCTATTATCCGATAATTTTAGCCAAATAAATATATTTTGTGCACCTGCTATCTACTTTTAGTAAGAGAATAAACTTTTATTAAATTCAGAAACTATAAAAGCTTTTTTAATAACTCCCTAATTCATTATTTTTATTGTAATTAAAAAGCATAAATATCGTTTCAGATTTAATATAATGATATCAAAAGTAAAGAAATAATAAGTTACTTTCCTCTCCTAACTCTGTACGTCTTTACACCGGTTCAAATATTTAAGACCGGCGCTTTTCCAGCAACACATATTTCACAACCACTTAATAATTTTATGCCTCGTAACTCAACTTTCATAAAAGGCGAAGTAAATCTCTTGACCTAACTCTTCAACGTTAAATATTTATAACTTTATACTCCAACAATCGGCTTAGCGGAAAACTAACTCCTTACTTTGGGTCTCTTTACCCTAACAACTTAGAGATCAAATTCACAAGAACTTAGTAATCTGAAAATGACTTAAGCTTACTTCAACTCAATTTATAATACAGAAAAGTGTTCCTAATTATTAATTTCAAAAACTTGTTCATTTGTTACTAAACATTCGAACTCGCTAATTATGAAATTAAAGAACCGTACAATGTTTCAAAAATTAACTTCATATGATCGACTACAAATTAATTTTTTAAAACTTGAACGTTAATAAGGGGAATGTAATATTTTAATGATTTTCTTAGGCACAATTAATAGAAATTATGTATGAAAATTTTTAGAAAATGTTTGCTTATACATAGCCTTTAATCAATTTGTTAAAATACTTTTATTCAGATTATTTTTATATCTCTTATTAATTTTTCAAAAGTTCTAATTTTTTTATCATATTTGATTTGTTGGATATATTTAACTGGCTTGCTGTTATGTTCAATTCAATAAAAAGAGAATTAAATCCTTACATTTAATCCACATTTTATTTCGAGTTTTTATAAGTTTTTTTTTAATTAATTTATTTTATTATTATGTGATCTGCATATTGATGGAGGAATGTTTTCAGCATGAAGGATATCTATATTAATTTTAAAAAAAAGAGTTTTTGTGCATTTTGGTTGTGTGTGTATGTGTTTTAGCTAAACTAAGCAACCCGTATGAAGCTTGGTAAGTAGAAGTTAAGGGTCATGAGGCTTCTCACCTCGAGGAGATTTTTTCGAAATTCACCTTGGATTTTTTAAAATTTTTAAGCAATTTCCAATTAACTGGCGATATGGCATCATATTTGTGTCACGTCTAACTCTACGAAAATTGATGTTTCGAGCAGATTTTGGGGGGATTGTTGCATATTTATTGTAAATATATATTTATTCATGGTTGTATTTATTATTTTTAAAATGTATAAGTTATGTGTGTTTCGTTAAATCATGGTGAATGTGTTCTTTCAAAATTTTAATTTTTGTTTTGGCAACACGGATTTGTTTATAGTTGAGTTCCGATGTCTTCCGTTGTGAATTGTTGCTATTAATTAATTATATTTTATCCCTTTCGGTAATTTCAAACGAAAAGGATGTAATTTTTCTGTTTCAGAAAGTTTTTAAGTTTCATTGATGTTAATGTTAAAACGCCATGTATAAAAAAAGTATAAAAATAAGATAAATAGACTTCACATATATCAATATAATGATTATTTGAAAGAAACGGCGTTCTTTATGAACTCAAAGAATTGTAGTTCTAAAAATATGTTATATTTTTTAAATGCCTGGATAATACCTAGAATAAATGACTTCAAAACATAAGAATATTATACACCTACATTTCAGGCTTATTCGTAAAAAAGGGGGTGCACTTTATGCAGTGAATATACCTAAAAATGCTGCTTGAAAGTTTAGGTGAGCGCTATACGCCGGATTTTATGGTAATATGAAATGTATTTCGAAATTACAGTAGCGATTATTAAACACCGTATTCTTTATATTCAAAATTCCTTTATTACCTTCAGAGTTTGAATTTTTTTTAAAAAATTTTTATTATTTATTTATTTATTTTTTTTTGTAAATAAATATTTATTTCGAAATTCATGTTCAGATTTACTTTTAAAAAGACTAACATAGAACAACAATTTGAACGAATAATTTCAAAAATATTTTCCTATACTATAATCATTCTTAAATTATCTCCTAATCGTCTGTGTATTTTTTACATTAAAAAATTACATTTAGAGCAACAATGATAATAAGAGCACACATTACAAAATTACCATAATTTTTTTTTAGAATTTTGTGTTTTTTCAATAATTATTATACATATTTCCTATACTAAACTAAAACCAAATCGATTTTCACCGAATTAAATACTTTATTGCATAAAAAAACCAGAAGGGGTTTTATAAATATAATAAAATAATGTAAAGCATATAAATTCTATAATTACATTTATATTTAGATCATTTTTAATGTTTTAAATGACTTAGCTAAAAATCTGAATAAAAACCATATTTTTTAACTCAATCATTATTAATATTGACTGCTCGAACTAGTAACTAACAAGTACGACAAAACTTCAGTTTTGATGTACGGTTGAGCATTATTAATAAATATTAAAATGATTAATTAATATTACAGCTGATTACTTAATCAATGTTAAAAACTATTAGTTAATAACTGTACTCTTCACTACCAAATTTAGTTAATACTTTTTGAAAAAATGTTAGTTCCTCAAATTTCAGTTAACTAAAAGCAATATATCTTTTCAAGTAATCCACCCCTAGACACCGAGTCAGGAGAAGAACCTTAAGAATCCTCCTCTTGACACGCAATCTTCCTTAACCTGACACGTCGTTAACTTAATCTTAGCCTGTTGTATGCATCGATAAATCTAAATTTGTCACCTCAGGACTGTGCAGGATAAAAAAAATAGAACAAAGGAGAAAAGAAAGGTAATTTTCGCTGGACTTTCAAAAATTCTTCACTTAAAAGATAAGTTGGAATTTTCCCCCTCTTTCACACGTATTTTGACTCGGAAAAGCACTGTGATCTGCATTTTGACTTTTTTTTTATCGAATTGTCGTCAGACAATAAAGTTCAAGAGGATATTCAGACAATTTCTGTGTGCAAGCAATCGGCCCATCCTAGATTTCTTGATGGAAGAAACTTTAATATAATATTTTTTTGTCTAGCTGAATAGATATAAATAAAATCTAAGGGGTTTGAATGACAATGACTGAAGAAGTTTTTGAATAGTTGATTTTTTAATGGTTTAGATTAGTGATACTCAAACTGCAGCCCGCGTGTCGTATGTAGCCCGTCGAACTTTTCTGAGTGGCCCGGTCATGGTTAATTGCAATAAGAAATTTAAGGAAACACAGTACGATTCAATTGTCAAAAATCAGTTCAAAAATCAAATTTAATTTTTTTAGCTTAATTATTTTTATATACTCTTCTATAACCTGACAAAATCTGAAAGCTTTAAACTTAAAAAAAACACAGAATTATGATAGTTTTTGCGTTTGTTTTTATTCACTTCCCTATGGAAAATCAAAATTTTAAACTTACTTATCTGGGAAAATAAAATAACTAGTTTGTCTTCATTTAAAATGCTAAGGCTTTTTTTTCTATTGTGCCTAATGCTTTGAATTTTTTTAACTATTGCTAATAGTACATGTAACGTAAGTTGGTATGCATTTTTAAATCAAAGCAACACTTATTTTTTTAAAAATAATTGAACTCAGAATTTGTACATGTTGTAAGGAATTTTCAATAAGCATTCATAAAAAGAAGTATTGTACGAATACCGACCGTGTTATCGCAAAACCCATACCAACTCTTGTTAGGCATAGTTTGACATACTTGTAAATCAAATTTCATGCGTGTATGTAAATTTTTGTAGGAGGAATAGCATTTTAAAATCACTTCACAAATTTTAAGTTTTTTCTTAAAAAGTTAAATGGCTAGCTTTTTATGAAATTTTGAGCACAAAATCTGTTTCACATAGTATATACACATAGGAGAGAACCAAAAAAATTTTGAGTATGCTAAAATTAAAAGTTTTTGCTTAAATCGTACCATGTCCCCTTAATTATTTAAAAACAATGCACTAAAAACTCTGAATTTCTATCTATCAAGAAATCAAATCTATTCATTTAGTGATGAATTTGCCTTTTTTATAGTAGAATGACAATTAATTGGCTTGGTCATGGATGAAAGGAAATCGAAACTACCGTGTAACACAGAAAAAATGCATAAAAGTACCTATTTATTTATGTGTATTTGATCGAAAGGTTAATATAGTATTAAAATAAAAGCTGAAATAAGTTTAAATATTTTAATCAATTTTGCTTTGATCAATGCTGCTTTGGTCTTTGAATGTTTCCCCCCCCCCCGTTGTTCTCATGTTTTGGCCACGTGAAATACCTGCAATTTGTATGCGGTGCAGCATACAAATTTCGTTACATACAGTTTCGTTTGATGTGAGTCTCGACTTTTTTAACTACGCAATTCACATTTTTTGTGCTTTGAAAGCAGATAAAACACTTAAGAATATAATAAAATAAAACATTTGTTGTTTACAACTTAATACAGTCGTCTCTCGCGTTCAACACTTTACTTGTAAAACACGGTTTCGCAGGAAAAACGCAGATAGACCCATTACAGATAGCTTTTGTAATAATAGAAAAATAACTAGTAAAACGGAAGTTTCAACCAACTTTGAGAAAAAAAAAGTTGATTAGCTGTAATTGTGCTGATGATGAGAATGATGTTGAAAATTGATTTTTTAAACCCAATTGGCCGTTTTCTATTTATTTTACTATCAAAATAATTCTTTTTTGAATATACTTTTTGTTGTATTTTTAAATTTTTGTGTCCCGTATTTTTTTTTAATTCAAAATTCGAAATCAACTTACTTTTTTATTTTTATGTTTTATTGGAACAAAATTTCAGCTATCATAAAATTATATACCCTGCGAATGGATTTCAATATTAGACGGTACACTTTGCCTTGATTAATATTGTTTCAAAGTTTCGCATAACACGGTTTCAATAAAACACAGTGTATATTGCCCTGATTTATATTATGTACGTACATAATTAATTTTGATAAATAAACAATTAACAATTAAAATAAAAACATTAATCTCGTATTACACGGCACAATATTTGAATTAATTTTTAAATGAATTAAAGGATTTTTTTTGGTGAGAAAGACCCTTCAATAGTACGTTGCCGAAAATTTAAAAGCGGACTGTGAAGTTTTTTAATTCGTTATAGAGAAATTCTGAAATAATAGCAAGATGAAAACAGACAGGTAACTGCAACTACTGTCATGGTTGTTGGGTTTCCCAAGCCATCTGTGTACGAGAGTTAGAAGGAAAACGAGTCATAGTCAAAACCACACAATTTATTTACAATTCTCAACAACTACACAAATTCAACAATCCAAGTTAAGAAATGTACCTGTTTCAGTCCGTAATTGTATCTATTTTTTGTCGCGAATGCCATCCACCGACTGAGTACCTCCGTCATTGTTTTGATGTAACCCTCCGCACGAATTGTTGTTGTAGCTTCCATCTTGGAGCAGCGTGCGAATAGCACAGTCCTCGAAATAAAACAATTTACAGTTCACTAGTAGCATCGTTCTTGTAAAACCTCGAACCAGCGTTCATGAACATTCGATTAACACAACAGTACCAATTGATAAATATGGGAGTAATCGCGAAGTAGACGAGATAATTGGAGATGTAATAAAAATTGGATCACTTACACTTAGCCGTGCAGGCAATACACCTTCTTATATTATAAGAAGATAATTTCTAAAGTAATCTAATCCAAACCGAGCGAATCCAATTTATCAACTGATTGACCAAATCGCCAATCTTAATATTAATCGAATAATCTACGAAGTGCTCTCGCCCAGCTTTACGTTACCTTACATTAATCCTCACTGCTATACTTTAGCTTCTAACCTCGCTATCTCGAACCCTAAAGCTAATACTTAAATACATAATATAATTCACAAATATCACGTCTTCTTCTTTGGGAGGAAGTTTTCACCTAAAAAATATTTAAAGAAAGTATTTCCCCAAGAGGATTGTTTGGAAAAAAGCGGATAGACCAATTACGTCAGATAGCTTTTGTAATAATAGAAAAATATCTAGTAAAACACGGGAGTTTCAACCAAATTTGAAAAAAAAAGTTGATTAGCTGTAATTGCTGATGATGAGAGTGATGATGAAACATTGATTTTTTGATCCCAATTAGCTGTTTCTCTATCTACTTTATTATCAAAATAATTATTTTTTGAAAATACTTTTTGAGGTATTTTAAATTTTGCGTCCCGCATTTTTTTTTTTTTTTGATAAAAATTTGAATACTATACTGCTTTGAATACTATTTGAATACTATACCAATAGCCCACGTGTAGCTAGCTACACGTGGGCTATTGGCAAGTGATCTCGGAGCTTTGAACAAATGTCAAGCGACGAGAACAAAACTTCAGCTGAATCTCTCTCTACTAACTTCCACACCCATGGGCGTTTGAGCCTCAACAGGTTCAACGTGCACCGACTTCCTCTATACGATGGGTCTTCAGTGGAACTCATAACACGTCAGTCGCGTTTCCGTGACAATGATCACTAGGCTACTGCGACCACGTTTTCAAGTAATATGCAGTTGTAAAAAAAAGAGCACATTGCAATATTTGAGTTTCAAGGGTTTTTTGAATGTTTTTTCATTTAATAGAATCTCGTTTGAACTGAAAATAATTACTTTACTAGATATTAAATACATGGATGTTTAATACATAAAATGTGTTAAATTTATATTTGGTGCATCCCATTCGGATTAAATACATTTTTAATTGGTAGAATGTATGAAGGATAATACAAAGGAATGGCGGACTAATAAGATCACGAAACAAAGTAACACAATGTAATAAAAACAAGAAAAGTAATAAGCGGATTCGCAAAATTTTGTAATACTTACGTAATTTAATACTGCTTGAAAATAAATTTTTCAAATGCAATACAGACAATCTATTTGCTAGCAATTAAAATTTCAATCTCGATAATCTAAATAAAAATTCCTAGTTATCTCTTATTTATTGTGTGAGAGTAATTATAAAACTTATTTAAGTCTTTTATTTCAAGACAGTATAAAGTTACCCCACACCCACATACACAAACACACACACACATACGCATATATATTATATATATATATATTCCTAGAATCCCACTTTTCAAACAAACTTTCGCTGATACAAGATATAAATATCTGTGAAATATATAAAAATTGGTGGCATTACTTGGATAAAAAAAATTTTGTGTATTTATTTTTCAAAATTTTCGGATAAATAAAAATAGCAATTCCTAACTGATATTTCACCAATTTCAAACTAACAACAAAAAATAAGTTCAATGAAAAATATTCCTTTACAAATCAGGTTATTTTATTCAAATGTTTAATTTTTATATTAAATGTTAAGAAAATACTGTAATCAATTTTACATTGAACATGAATTTCACTACTTGGAGTTTTATAAAAGAATAGTATATGTCGAACTAAATATCAAAGCTCTTAATAGTATTTTAAGTATTTTGTTGCTAATAAATTCCTAATTTATTAATACTAAGAGGATTTTATATAATACAGTAATTTCTTTAATTATTTAGTTCTGTAATGTATTACTTTATTTTCTTATAATTATATATATATATATATATATATAATTCAAAAATATACACAATATAGTTATAAACCTAAGATAACTAAAGTCATGGTAGTATAAAGTCCTAGCCACAGTAATACTATAGCAAACTCCTGGCCTTTATATATATATATATCTGTGTGTGTGTGTAATAATTCCCTGTAGTATCCTTTTAAGATACTTTAATTCTTTGGTTCTGGACTAACGCGTTAATTTTAATCGTAATCAAAAAGTAACATTACATTAATGTAAAGTGAAATTGCTTTGTGCTCGCTCTCTCTTTTTCACCGTGTCTTCGTCTTAGATATGTGTAAATAGATGCAGCTCTTTTTTCCTTTGTGTTAGTATGCTTATTGTGATGTCGTAACGCCATGAATTTGCATATGAAAATAAAGAAGAGAAAAATAAATTCAGAAGTTTTCTGATCATTCAAGAACCTAACAATCAACATAAATTACAACGGCCAACACTACAAGCAACTCACCAGATTTACGATATATACATGTCATAACTTAATTTGATATCTACTCATAATTCGAATCTCCCTTATAGTTAACATCTAATTCATAAATCCTAATACCTATTTCGAAACACGTCTCAATTTATCTTTTCCTAAAGCATTAAAAACATTATGTTGGTATATTTATTACTGATTCTTTAGACCTTAAATTTTTGATAGATTTATTGGCGATTCCAAGAAATACAAGATCATTAATTCTTTTATGCACCTGACGAGCAGTGATTTGATATTCCCTAAACAATGATGTCACATTTCTATAAATAATCAATTATTCCCTTCGCCTAAACACTTGACTGCATTTTTTATAAGGCTTTTTCCCCTGTTCCTCCTGTATATAAAAATTTGATATTTGAATTATTCCCTCTCTTGCTCTTTGTCTTCGTCAAAATGTAAAACGTGCTTGTGGTTTTTTGTTCAGTGTATTTTTTGTTCTGTATGTAAGAAATTTATGTTTGTGTGTTTCTACAACTACAATGAACAGAGTTAACAATGAACACCGGAGTGCATAGTCATTTCAACATCAGCATATAAAGAAAAATTAAAAATCCTTATCTCTCGACACGCCTTGTCAATTCATTACTGCCAGACAGCGGCTCAGCTGACAGCCCAATACAATGCAGGGCCAAGTAGAATAGTATCGGAGCACACTGTTCAATGGACACTGTTGGATATGGGGCTCGCAGCAAACGTTCCACTGGTGTGCAGGCGAACAGTTGCTCCCTCAATGTACAGTAGGTAATACACCGGGCAGTGGTGGCGGTATTATCTTTGGGGGACGTTCATTTCGGCGTCTCTGGGACCGTGGTTGTGGTAGAGCAAACCATGAATGCTACAGGGTATCTGAACATCATTGAGGACCAGTTGCACCCTTACATGCCTCTGTTTTTCCAGCTGAAATGGAAGTTCCAACAGGACAACGTCCGTGTCACAAGGCTAAAATTGTGTTGGAGTGGTTCCAGGAACATGATGCTGAATTCCAGTTAATGTCCTGGCGCCTAACTCCCGGATATCAATCCGATAGAACACATTTGGGATGTCATGGACAGCAGCTCAGAGTTCAAAGACCACCAATTCGCAATATCTCGGATTTGCGTGACCGTTGCTTAAACATCTTTACTTTACTTTACTTACTCGGGAGAATCAAGCCCACCCAAGGGGTTTCGAGCTGTGAATCGACCCTCCGAGATGTAACTTTATTAAAGAAAACAAAAAAGTGTACAAAGTGGTCCCGAAGGAGGGACCCTCCCCACAAAATTCTTGAGAAAAGGGGGGGGGAATACAGATGGAAAGCTTTACAATTTTGTATAACATTGCAAATACAAAAAAAAAAAAAAAAAAAAAAAAAAAAAAACACACACACACACACAAAACACAAACACTGACGCTGTCTAACTAATGAGACAGGAAAGACATGAAAAAAGTAATAAGAGAAGCGAGGAAACCCCTCCTGAATGGGAGTTCGAGAAAGGGGAAGAAAAAGATAGCGGAGGTCCAGACATTTTTTTTTTGTTATATTTTGGAAAGAGCAATAATGGCCGGAAGAACTGAAAGTTGAACCAATACACACCCTGATAGCAGAACTCGCAACAAAATTCCATTCCGCCATCCCAACCTGACGATCAACAATCAAAACGACTATAGAAACCTTCCCCCATCGACACATCGGATGCCACACAGAGCAACGACCTTGCAAAGCCGATTCTAACGAAAATCACTCCCCCCCTGCAAACGTTTTCGTTTCGAAACGAAACGAAAGCAAGATCTGCCTTTTCCTCCTCTCTGGTCTTTCGACCACCACGTAAACTATCACCCCCCCCCCCACTCCCTGACTGCCGAAGCTATTTTTAGCTGAAGCGCTTCCAGTCCCCGCTACTGGACTCTTTCTTCTATTTTCCTCCACTTAGGTTGCCACCAGCTAACTGTAGAAGAAGCCTAAATTTTATAGGCTGGCTCTTAGACGCACCATATATTTCAAGTCGGTTCAGGAGCGGCAGCAGAGTGGGATCCTGGAAGACGTCCCAAAAGACGCAGGGGGGTGCCAAAGGGGAGGCACCATATCCAATGACCTCCCCTCTCCAAAAGCTTTGCACCCCAAGGCAATGAAAACAACAGAGAGGGAATGCAAACCAGTCATTCAAAAAAGAAGGAGGGAGGGGAGGGAGACATTGGCCAAATGACGAGATCCAGCAAATGGCCGGGAGAAAACCAAATTAATTTTTTGAAATAAAAAATGAAAAGGAATAGCAAGAGGAAGGCCAAGAAACAGAAAAAAGGAGGGCTTAAGATAGCCTATCACAAATGGAATTTGAAATCACAAAGCAAGAAATTAATTTATTGTGGATAGTGCGATTATTAGTAACAGAGTTAACCCAAGGAGAAAGAGCATTTGGATTGGGATTAACAAGATGATGATCGGCAGTGAAGGGACAGTGGAAAACGTAATGGTCGGCGTCCCCGGGCGACCCACAAATGCAATTTGGAGAGGAAAGAAGATTGAACCTGTGCAAGTAAGCGGGGAAAGGGCCATGATTAGTTAGAAAATGGACCAGATATTTAGAAATTGGAGGAATGTTAAAGTTAGGATTTTTAAAAAAGCGTTTGACCCTAAGCCCCGTATTGCAATCATTCCAATAGGAGGTCCAAGACTCTAGGACAAATTTATTTAAGGAACTAGAGAGATAGGAGCGAGGAGCAGGGACCGAAAACACTTCACCATCATAAACAGCCTTTTTTGCACAAAAATCGGCGTAATCATTATAGATGTTATTGTTATGAGCTTTGACCCAGTAAAGATTGTAATAGTTCCGGAATTGAAACAATTTAAGTTTAATAGAATTGAGATAGCTAGATTTATTTGTAAGATTATTAAGAAAGAGAATAGAGGAGAAACTATCAGTATAGATGTGAATTTTAGTATTATGATGAACTGCCCAACAGACAGAGAGGCCGATGGCAGAGAACTCTGCCTGAAAAACAGAATTGAAATTTTGAATTTTAAAAAGATACGTTTTAAAGGGAAAGCCCCGATAAAAAATACACACGGCGAAACCAACCTCGGAACCGATTTTGGAACCGTCAGTGTACACTTCCCACTCAGATGGGCCCTCGAAAGTATTGATAGGGAAGGAAAGAAAATCCGGAGGCACCTGATGAAGAGAAATATAAGAGTCCAACTTCGAAGCTGGGATAAGACCTGGAAGGAGATCGTTCCTGTTGTTCCAAATTTGGAACTTAAAGTAGAGAGAGCGAATAATAATATGAATGGGGGAATCCCTGATAGGATATTAAGAGCATCTGTAGGAGAGGTTTTATAAGCTTTGGTAATTTTTAATAAGTAAATCCTCTGAATGGATTTAAGTTTTTGTATCTGGACAGAGGTCAGGAATCCACCCCATACTCCTGCTCCGTAGGAGATGATTGGTTGTACTACAGAATTATACCAAAGTTTCATTAGGGAAATATGCTGGTGATTGAAATTTTTGGAAACACGATGAAAGTTGGAGGAAATCGAGAGAATCTTATCTTTGATGGAATTTATATGGGGAGTCCAAGATAAGAGATTGTCTATGTGGACACCCAAGTATTTGTATGACTTGGCGATATGGATGGAATTCGGACCAAATTTAAAAATAGGATTTCTCCTGAAGGTTGAGCTCCCACGAAAGCCACCGCATTGAAGAAAGGGACATCGGAAAACAACAGAAACGGTTTTGGCAGTTGCTATTGACAAATTAAGCTCGGAAAGCTTAGAATCGACTAAACTTAAGATTTTGTTAGTATTATTCTCAAGTTCCCTACGCGAGAGGCCAAAAGAGACTACTGCGAGATCGTCCGCAAAGGCTTGAAGAAGAAACAGTTCAGAGTTCAGAGAAAGAATAGGGTTAAAATAAATATTCCAAAGAGTAGGGGAAAGTACGGACCCCTGTGGGCAACCTTTATAAATTTGTTTTTTAATTGAAAAAGAATTATCAGCCCAAATAATTACCCTGTTAGTGAGGTAAGAGTGAATGAATTTCTGAAAGTGAAGGGGAATATGGAATGAATGAAAAATATTGAAGAGAGTCGACCAATCCACGTTGTCAAAAGCAGATTTGATATCGATAAACGTGGAAGCAGTATGCTTATGCACCCGTGTATTTTTAATGTGATGCACTAAATTGTCAACAGCCTCAATGCAACTGCGGTTTTCCCTAAAACCAAACTGAGACCCATGGAGAATTTTATTCTCAGACATCCAGAGAAGAAACCTATTAAGAAAAATTCTTTCTAAAATTTTGCCAAGAGTGGACAACAAACAAATGGGACGATAGGAGAGAGCAGACGATGGGTCACGCCCAGGCTTTAGAAGAAATTTAATTTTAGTGTCCTTAAAAATGGAGGGGAAGTGGCTAAATTGGATGCAGTGGTTAAAGAAACGGAAAAGCAAGTTGGGGAAAGAATTATAAAGAGCTTTCCAAATAGCGTAGTCAATGAGATCAATACCCGGGGCTTTACCTCCCCGGAGCTTCCGGAAAACGACGTCAACTTCACTAGGTCTCAGGCCAGAAGGAGGAGAGCTGTTATTGAAGACAGGGGATCCTGAAGGAAAATGAGAATCAAGAAGAAGGCTAATCTTACTTTGGAAGGTGGAGGCAGGGTCACCAGTCGAAATCTGATGAAGATTAGTAGGACTGGTTAACTTTCCGAAAGCTGCTTTAAATGTAAACCCAAAATTATTGGAATTAGTTGAACAGAAGGATTCCCAAGCCTTATTCTTGGTGTCAATTATTAATTTTTTATAGTAGGCCCGAAGGGCCTTATACCTGGAGTGCATGGAAGCAACCTCGTCGACCGGCAGGCCATGTTTTGTGAGGGAAACAATCCTACGCTTGTATGCGTTAAGTTGATTTCGCTGGATTCTTAGAGAATTGTTCCACCATTTAAAAGAAGGAGTGCTTAAGACCCGGCGCTTTCTAAGAGTTGAGAAGGCAGAGGCTTTTGTAGTGTTTATTAATAAGCAGGCAAAATCGTCCAGTTGTCCAATTGAGGAGATATTAGTTAAGAAAGAATTAAGAAGGTTATAGTGTTTGCGAAAATTAGAAATAAATTTATTCATGCCATATTTGGTTTTAAAGACAAAGTCAGAAAAGGTTAGATCACACCGGAGATGGACACTGATAAAGCTATGGTCGCTAAGAGATTCGGTTGAAAGAATTTCCAATGCTCAACAAAGGAAGTAAGGTCACAAGATGTGATGGTGAGATCGGGGTTTCCAACTGCAGACCTTGGACCATGAAACGTTGGCCCCAGCCCTGGAATATTGCAAAGGTGTAAATTGTTGGAGAGCAAGAAATCAGTCAAGATATCCCCCCTCCTGTCAGTGCTCTTATAACCCCAAACAACTGACCTTGCATTGAAGTCCCCGGATAACAAACAATTCTTACTTATTCCTTTATAGAGATTCAATTGAATAATAGCCTCAGAGAAATCATCGTGAGGGGGAAAGTAGACGTTAATAACAGTAAGGAGAACTTGATTTAATTTAATGTCGACAGACACAGTATGATCGGTTTTCATGCGAAAGTTGCAAATGATATTCCGATTATAACAAACAATGGCACAATTGAGAGAATTCGAAAAGAATTGAGAAGAGCCAAGTGGGGAATTTAAGGGAAGTTTAAAATTAGGATAAGGATCCTGGAGGAGAAGTAGATCAAAACCCATCTCCACTGCAACCGAGTGAGCCTGAAGGTGGGCAGATCGGGAGTGATTTGCATTTAGTTGTAAAATTTTCAGCAGATCTGCCAGAATTAAAAAAGAAAAGGTTTTAACTGAGATGGATAAGTAAGAATAAAATGCATAAAACAGTTAAATACAGAGATAACAGTATATGTGCAAACACAATAAAAATAGTAATAAAACGAATTAAAAAACATCAATAAAAATACAATACAATATAAAAATACATGAAAATGATTACATGAGTAAAGATAACTAAGATAAAAAACGACAAGGAGCAAGGCAGTGCAAATTTACAAATAGAAAAAAAAAAACATTAATAAAAAGAATAAAATAAAAATTATAATTGTAAATTATATAATGAATATATACTGAGGAGAAAAATCCTAACAAAATATACTAACTTATTAAATGAATTACAATCCAAAGTCAATAAAAGAAAGGGCTCGTTTTTTTTGTAATTCATAAACAGGACAAGTTCGATCCTTACAGCTGTGCTTGGGGTCAAAATTGCTTTTGAATTTTTCATTATATTTGACACAGTTAAGGCAGTTTAAAGTACAATTATTGTGATCATATGTATCAGATGCGCCACATTTAAGGCAAACAATTGAGGAAGAGCAATATTTTTTAGAGTGACCAAACAGGCCACACGTAGAACATTGCCTGACAGAAGTGAAGGAGTTAATTTTAACTCTTTCGAAGTTGAGATAAAAGAAACCTGAATTAATTAAATTTTGGTAAATTTTGGGGTCAACTGAAATGACCCAATGGTTAGACCGGGAAGAAGTGATGGAAAAATCAATTTTAAAATTGTCATCATTTAAATTTTCATTTTTTAGCTTAAGGGCATTGTGCAATGATTCCTTGTCATAGGATTTGTCTACATTACGGATAAATACCTGAGGTCTTCTTAAGTGGGACCTCTTAATGTCCAGATGTTGAAGAGCTTCAATACATTTTAGTTCTTTTTCTAAAAAGTCAACGTCTGAATCTTTGATAGTTGGATGGAGATTCCATTATTCGAATTGTTACTGATTTTGATAATGGGAATAGGGAAATTTTTGTTGATAAGGCAAGCAGTAACTTTTTTCCTGACTTCTTCAGAGGAGCTGGACCCTGAGCGAGACCTGATGTGAACGGATCGGAGAGGAGCAGGTCGTTCGACCGCAGGCCTGCCGACATGGGTGGGGTTGAAGCAACTTGGGCGTAGGAGATAGGTGGAGTCCTACTGGTGTTTGAGAAATACTTCCCATGGTGGTGCAGCAGGAATTTATATCCGAAGAACATTTGGAGATGAGTTCCGAATTTTCATCGATTGAGGAAGAGAAACTTCTTTAATAAATCGGTCGTTTCTTCAGCTTTATCTCTGAAACCACTGACCAGGCGATCGAAGCATCTCTGAGATTCTTCGAGACGGCCCTCAAGAGAGGAAATTTGTCTCTCCAACGCAGAAACGCATGATTCTCTGGAACTAGAAGGATGAGATACCGGAGAAACTGTATTTGCCTCTTTGCAAAATACAGAAAACACTTTAAATATTGGAAGAAGTTGATCAGCAAGACCATTGGCTGAACTTTTCAGTCGCTTATCTTTGGAAGAGGAAACGTAGGCAGAGAGGCTGGACAGATGGCTGGCCATTTGGAGAAATAGTTCAGAGTCAGGGGCTGCTGGAAAAAATTCCAGTAGGCTATCGAACGGGGATTCTTCTTTGCCATAATAATGATTATTAAAAACTGTTAGGGTCACAAATTGAAGCAGCAAGGAGGAACATATCAAAATTCCAACGGCCGATGAAATAGTCAAATCGAGAGAGAGAGAAGCGATGGCAAGGACTATATAAAAGCCCGAAGAGAAGGAACACACAGCGGGTGGAGGGGGATAAAAAAAACCCGAGGCAGTTGCGTCACTAGTGAAAAACCGGAGGAGGAGCAGAGTAGAAACACGACCTCTTCGC
>BMAO01012829.1:0-19335 GCA_019973975.1 Trichonephila clavata
GGTTTGCAATTTTGTATTTGTGTTATCTAAGATTTTATTAAACATAACTTTCTAAATTTTATTTTTTTCGTCTCCTGCTCCAACTAAATATAATTTAGATATATTTATATGCGAATTTATACCCCGACTTAGCGAATTCGATTTACATGGTTATACCTCAGTCCCAATTATCGCGTAAGTTCGGGCATTACTGTATATGAAATTAAAAACACACTTGACCAAATACCATCACAATAGAAAGGTGATGTAATGGGTACTTTAAAATTCGTATTTATTTACTAACTGAAATCATCACTTACACGTATAACTAAAATTAAGAAATTAAATAGATAGAACAAACAATAAAATTTTTTGCAATGAAAGTGGTTTAATCACTTTCAAAGTATAGGATCGGCAATCGTAGCTGCAATATTTTAACTTAGAGACTTGTTAATAAGCAGTATGATATATTCGTGTGATAGAAATAAACCTAATTTTTCAACTTGGCTCTATTTTTTCTATTATATGGACAATTTCTGCTGTACGGATAAGGTGGTACCCTAAATCGCTGGCCTAATTCAGCGATAATTTTAGAAATCATAATAGGTCTTCATTTAAGTCCCAAGACTCTTTCTGTATTTTCAATTATGTTTCTTGGAATCTAATTGCTTTCCTTTTCGGTCTTGTAGGTAATACGACTTTCTCACTTATTATTTTGTTTTAATTTATCATTCTCTCTCTCTCTCTCCATATATATATATATATATAATGGCTTAGGAAGTACAGAGTAAGACTACTCACAGACTATTGGCATCCGAATAATAGGGGGGTGGGGAATTTGTTTTAACAGAATAACTAAAAATATTTGGAATATGCTGAGTAATAGAAGGGGCTAAATTTTAAATCCAGGCTGGTAAATTTTAATAAAATATTGAATGTAAGCACACCGAAAGGAGGAAACCAGTAACTAACAATTTTTTTAAATAATTTAATAACACATTATTTAAATAAGTTTAAACCACATTCATCCTCCCGTTTCCTTGCCTGAGTTATCTAAAGAGAAATGTGAGATAGCTATATTTGTTGCTATACTTCTTTCTGATGTACGTTGATGCTGATATTTTATTCATTTCTCAATTAACACCAGACTATATTTTTGACTTCAAGGCCATTCTTGTGTCTCAATTTAAACTGGATGGATCGCCACAGGATATTCTTTACAGTCCTCAATCCCCAGACCTCCCCCCCCCCCTGCTGTTGGGGCTTTTAGACTAATACAGAAATGCGAAAAAACCATAGCCGACACAGGAAGATCTGTATTTTAATTAATGAATATATTAACCATTTCGTTTGGTTTAATTTATTTCAACTATATACAATGGCGATCTTCACTCATTGCACATAAGAACGCACAATAATATACATAAAAATACATATGTTTAATATAAAGAGTAATTAATCATGAAAGAAAGGATTTTTGTGCATTACAGAAATAAAAAAAATTCGTTCTTGACAGGTACAGGAAATGACGTATTATAGGATCCAAAAGAAGACTAACAAGAAATTCATAACTGAATTTATTCATGTCATTATGATTATCTTCTCTGAATATTTGAAAATAATTTCAACATTAAAAAATACAAATATTTCACAAGTTTTAGTTTCAAAAATAAATAAAATCACCAAATTGATCTTTTTTATTAAATTGAAATAAAAAAACCTAAAGAAAAGAGCAAATGCTTTTTTCTTTGAGATCATTAAACCAACCAAGTCAGGCTCTATAACTTAAATTTGACATAACCGACTTCAAAAATGATGGAAGCCTATCATTTGTTAAAAATGTAGGCTACCCTGAAAAGTAATCATTTGACTTTGGCAACCGAAGTATAAGGAGTCTGCTTTGATGTATGATCACCATTTCTCATTCTTTGATATAAGTTTCGATCTCATCTAATTCAGTAACGTTGATTTTTTTTCTTCTTTTTACTTACAAAACTAGCTGAAGAAATGGAAGGAAAATTGTCTTGAAAAATGTCTCCAGAAGTTGAAGTTATTTTTTTTAGAAATGTTGTGAAAGGCATCTAGTCATATATTTTAAGAAAAAGATTGAAAATACTAAAATTAGTTCTGTCTAAATTTTTCTATAAGACTGACTTTGTTAAATATTTTAATTTAGAATGCAATTATTTTGAAACATTACTATGCAGAAATCGATCGAATTGTATGTTTTGAGCAATATTTTAATAATAGCAAAAAAAAATTGTTATAAAAAATATTTATATTTTTTGAATGAATAAATCCGTCTTAGTTGAATATCATTATATTTTACTAATTGATGTATTCATACATTATATTTTTATACAATATTGAAACTAAATGGATGATAAATGCTTAGACAAAATTCCATTACTTATTTTCTAATTGTCAGCAAATAAATGATTCATCTATAATTATAAATTATCTACATCAAATCGTATAAATATGACTGTCGTATATTATAGAGTACTACGCACACCAGTTTATACGAGTATCACACAAGTTTTAATTTGAAGCTGCATTTTTTAATTTTCAGGAGTATTTTTTTAACAAAGAAACCTTGTATGTTTATGTGCAGTGCTCTTATTATTTGAAGTGATTTATTCAAAGTATTTTATCAGGATTTTGATTAAGGCAGCGTTTCTCAAGCTGTGGGGCGAGCTCTCCTAAGGGTGATAACCCTAGGAGAGGGCGCGAGCATATTGAAAAGTCGAAAACAAAATATTAATTAAAAATTCATTAATTTATTGAAAGTAAACAAACCAAATACATATATTTTGACATAATAAAAACTTAAAAAAGAACATCTACAGCGATATAATACACTTATAAATGTATCAAAACTACACAATGTGTTTTATAGTTAATTTAAAATTGCTAAGAACAAGTTTAATAATTGGTCGTGACCCCATGGGCTTTTGATGTATAAAATTATATGCAAAAACACAACACTTATTTTGATTATTTGTATGGTTTATAATTAATCCCTTAATTGCCGATTAAAATTTGTGATTCGCTCCTCAATGCCACAGTTTTGCGCGTATGACGTGTATTGGTGGAGGGGGGATAGATAAGAAAACCCTCTCAAATAAATAAATCCTTCTCAAACACTGTCAAGGTCATTTTATTGCATTCCAAAGCCTCCGGAATAATTTTATGGATAGCAGTGAAAGAAAAGATCGGAAAGACTTATATATACACCCGCACTGGTTGAGTGAGACGTTTATATACGCTGGTGTCACTGTAAATGTTAAAGTCATATTGTAGCCTTAGCATCAAAGTATCAAATTCAATAGATTGTCATTGTATGGAAGGGGCCTCAATGAAAATTATGATTGAATAATGGGTCGCAAGTATCGAAAGTTTGAGAAGCACAGGATTAAGAGTATATTTCAAGAACTAAAACCCTAAACACACACACACAACAAGAAAATAGTGTTAGAAAGTATGTGGTTGTTAGATGGAAAAAATCATGTGCAAAACGGAGGTCAAATGCGTCATGCCAGTCTAGAAATAGTGTGAGTGGATAACAAAAGCATAGAATGAAGCTAAATCTGATGTTATTCAAAAGTCATTAATAATTTAGTGTATTTAACAATCTAGAGGGAACGGAAGATTATTTGTTTATTGATCATAATAACAGTAATGGTGAAGAAACATGATTCGATGATGTGCCTCAAGATATAACCGAAGACAAATACTACAAAATATATTTTATGAAAATTCTCTAGAGGTATGCCATTTCCCTTAAGAGAATCAAGTCATAATAAATACACTTTCAAAAAATCTATTTTTCAGTTTTAGTATTAAAAATAGTCTGCGTATTTTTATGAATCTAAAAACGTACAACACTTAAATGTTCGTTAATAAAATAACCGTAAAATCTGAAAAAAAGTAATTGACAAAAATGTATGCACACTTTTACAAATAGTGAGTATTTTCAACATTTCTCCGAAGCATATTTTTTTGCTTTTAGGTATTCTTTAAAAAAATATCGCACTATATGGTTCCAAATTTTTTATACTTCTATACAATATACCTGTGCATTCATAGTTTTTTTTTAAAAATAGTTTTATGTGTGAAAAAGGGTAGAGGGAGATAAAAATTTACAAAATTACAAAGTTTTATAATTTTTTTAGAAAAAAACTTAATAAAAGACCTTATTATAAGTCTTAATATTTTACTAAAAAAGTTCACTTTATTTTGCGTATTCTTTTATATATGTACGAAAAATATTTTACATACATTTAAGAGATACTTTATAAAAAAAATGTACCTATAATCATAAGCATGTATTATGAGATCTCAAAATTATGCCCAACTTCAATTAAACAAAAAATAATTCTGAACTAAAAATTTATTTTTGTACTTCTACAGAATGATTAAAATATCTTTATTAAGATCACAAAAATTCTTAGCTCTATTTGAAATTTTTAGAGATATATGTCCCATAAATCAACTATTATATTTAGCATTTTACTCTTTCGAGCATATTCTGGTATCCTTAAATATATAATATATATAAACAACATTTATATACATTAATCGAAGTCTAGATTTTTTAATGCTCATCTTCTTACTGTTTTAAGCTGTCATTTTTATATCCAACCAATACGACGCAACTGTAAATTTCGATTTAATTTTTTGTTAAACATGCGCATTAAACTTAAAAATATGCATTAAGTATATTAAATTCATAAGAAAATTCTCTCTGAACCCTAAAAAGACGGGGCTACAAATGATGCAATAATTATTCTCCTGAAAACAGCAGATTTCAAAGCACGGTCAATTTAATTAACTTCCTCGATGAAAATCCCCTTGACCAATTTCAATACATCGCCATTTTTAATAACTTGAAAGCAATTCAATCTCATTAATTACAAAACTTTCAAAAGCATTTCTCTAATTCTTATGCTAGAATCACCAATACTTAAATAAGAGAGCACACTGAAATTTCACAAAGCCTCCTATGTCGAAGTAAATGAAACTTTCCCTTTTCCACAATGAAGTTTCTCTCGTGAAACACTAGTTATGGAAAATTCATGAGCTCTCCGCCCTGTGTACCAACTAGTACAGGATGTCCAGCATGCAGCCAACAAGTAAACCCTTATGAAGATATTCTCCAGAACTGACATTGGATTTCCTCTTGTTGGAATAAAATCTCATTTCTACCTTTGCCGACTACTCAACTCCTCTGTGACTCGTTTGCGTTTTCCGCTTGACGTTTTCAAAGAGTTAATTAAGGGTATTGTTTACCTAACGTCGTGTTGTGTTCGGGAGGGAACTGTTCCCAGGTATTTTCTGCTGGCTTGCTTGTTGGCTGGAATGGAATTTTCTAATCTCTATTCGAAATGTATTTAATTGGAAAGGTAGAGGGGAGAGTTTTAATGTATTCTAGGTTTATGCGACAGATGTAAATGCTTTTACGATTGATTGTGTGTTCTGAAACTTTTTTATTTTAAAGGTGTCAGTCAGCATCGATATTTAATTGTATTAAATATTAATTTTTTAGTAAAATTAGGTTAATAATCTTTTTATAAAAGGGGGGGAGGGCTTTTAAGCGCTATTTAATTTTGTGTAGATTAATATTTTTTGTCTTCGAAGCAATGTCAGAAAACGAACTATAGATTAAAATAACACGAATGTGCTTGTGGCGTTGTTAAACTAGTGGTCATGAGCGCGAACTCGTGGCAGATGTTACCTCTGCTGAGTTAAGGTTTGAGCATTGGCATAGTTAGCACTGTAACAGCCTTATCAAAATTCCTTGGGAGCCCTTTTATTGAAAATTTACAAAAATGATCGCCTTAACCGCTGAAAGAACGTCGACGTATATATTCGTCTCATTCAACCGTTGCGTTAGGTGTCCCGGATGTATATATCTGTCCTCCGAAATACGATTATTTTCTTAGGGCGGCTATCAGTATAACTATCCGAAGTCTTGGAATATAATAAAATTACCTTGACAGTGTTTGCAAAGGATTTACTTAATTCAGAAAAAAATAGGCTTTGTGTATTTTAATTTCCCCCAATACACCGGATACGCACCCCTGTATGAAAAACGGTAGGACTTAGGGGAGAATATTAATCGGCAGTTTGGGGGCTAGTAAAACTTGTTTGGATTTGTCAAAAAGATGGGACCCCCTTATAATTGATATGGTGGTAGCTATGCTTTTGGGTTCGATCCCATCTATCACTAAAGATCTGTCATGTGCCGATCTGTGCCATGTTCCACATTAACTTGGTATATAAGTAGGGAAGGGGGGCTAAGTACCAGCTCAGGAGTCGTCCAGGTCACTAAACTAATATTCAAAGCTATGAGGTCCATTGCAAATACCTCTTGCGTGCTTCTGAAGTGGGACTCTAATAATCATTCAATGGTAAGAATTTTTCTTTGGAAAAAGTATTAAATTGGGGAACATTTCGTAAATACATAAGGCTTTTTGATATTTATAAAAAATTCGCATGCTTACTTGTGTAGGATTTAACTTAATGGATAGGAGTTTGCATGTACACACATAAGTACATTTTCAACGATATTAGATATTTAAATTTAAAAATTCTTAAGAAATAGGCAAAGGTGTTTGTAATATATATTTCACAAAGCGTCTTTTCATGTCAAAATTCTATAGATTAAATGTGGAAGTTAAAGTATGATGAAATATGGCTAAAACAGAAATTTTTAAAGTATCAAAGTGAAAAACAGTCTGCATATTTAAAAAAGAAGAATATGAATAATAATGTGAGGGAATACGTTCGTTTTTTTATTATTAAGTAAACAAAAAATACTAAGGGCAATTCTATTCATTATTCAAAAGCTGTATTCCATGGAAACATGTATTTTTTTGCTCTTCAAACTTTCATATTAAAATTAGAATGAAAATTCTATAATAACTTTCTAAAAATAGTTTAAAACCAATTACTTCAGAATGAAATATTTCAGATAGTTGCTCGACTATAAATAAAGTTCGAGAATTTTCTTTAAAAAAAATTAATATTATTCAATATTAGAAAATACCATCAGGTGTTTGCTGAAGAATCGATGCTTTTTGAGTTATTGGGATAATAATATGGCACTATATTGAATGCCTTTTTTTATCTTTTCTTTTCTGGAATGTTTATTCTAATGGTATGTTTTAAATATATATTACATTCTCTTGAAAAAAGAATCTTTTGAAAATATAAACAAATTGTTTTTCCTTGAAAGTATATACCGGAAAATCTGGTGTAGGCGTGCATCTATACTTCCAAGCTGCATTTTTTTAGAAAAAATTAGGTATATTCGTCGTATAACGCACACCCCAATTTTTATGAAGTAATCTGAAATATGGGAAATGCTCTTATATTTTGAAGTCAATTACATATAGTATTATCCTGTGATTTTGAAAAGGTAGTATATTTCTAGAGCCATAACTATTTAAATTCACAAGGTATGTATATCTTTTATTTATATTAACAGTATTTCGACATATGTTGAAGGTTGAATTTTTTTTATGCTGATCTCTTTATTTGTTTTTAAAAAGCTATAACCCTATACCTATAGCTTTATACCCGGCGTATAACTTACAAACCTAAATTTTAAACGCAATTTTTCTGTTCAAATTGCGCGTTGAATGCCGGATTTTACGATAATTAAATTAATAGATTAAACAATTAAAGAAATGAAAATAAAAGCCCTGAACGCCTAAAATTTGTGATAGTGAACTTGAATGTGAAATATATTACTTATGAAATTTGTTCAGAAAAACTAATTTAGTACACAATTCATATAGATTTTATCATCATATATTTTCAAAAGAAAAAAAAATAGGTATCGTCGGGGCTGGTAAGAAACTCTTAAATGTCGATATTAGCAAATTAATTTATTTTACATTATTTATTGCCGTGTTCTTACTGCTGTACTTATACAGTAGTTTCATCATCTCAATCGATTCATTTGTAAGCATGAATAACGTGTCCAGACGTCCCGTTTTGAACGGGACTGTCCCTTTATATACCTACGAGTCCCGGTGTCCCCAAAATGAACTCTGGGACGCAAAATTGTCCCGTTTTCGGAAAGCTGTATTGAAACTTGAAGGTCAGACTGTATCTGCAGTTGAAGCTGCAAAAGAAATCAATCAACTAAAAGACAATTTGACTCAGAAACAGACCAATCAGTCTCTTCGATTTACGGTCCGTCAATTAATGGTGAAATCAAAAGATAATGGTACTTATATAGATGATTAGTTTGTGAAAAGGACGGGTATAGAATTTTATAAATTAAGCCGTAAATATCTGGAGCAGTGAACTTGCTTTCTTACCAAAGTAATGGAGATATTTTATTGGGCAGATTTAAAAAAGCTCCCCGCATGGGAAGACGTTCAAAAATCTCTGGATGTATTAATTGAAAAGGAGTATATTGACTGTAATAAAGATACAGAAGTTTTTGACAAATTTCAATTAATTTCTAACTACGTTATATCGCAAAAAGTAACCAAATAAAAATGATCTAAATGTTTCCACCAAAACTAGTTGGGTGGAAATATTCAAACACTTTCACGCCAACAATCTACAGAATGAAAACTTTTCTATTTTATTTGAATATATTTTATGTTTGCCTGCTACAATTGCTCCAGTAGAAAGCGCATTTTCTATGATGAACAAATTGTGGACATCTGAGAAAACCCAGCTACTATTTTTAATTCTAAAGATGATGTTGATAATTAAGGTGAATATAAAAAAAAACGTTCCAAGAGTTTCATTCTTACTTAAAATCTTCATCAGCTATATTAAAGCAAATTTGTTCCTCTGATAAATATAAATATAACTATACCATTTAGGGTATATTTTTTAATTCGGAACTTTTAAGCTAACTTTTTCTGAATAAACAACTTTAAAAAAGTGGGGTTTTTTTTCCCAATGTATACCTGTTAATTGACCTAAACAAAATAATGTCCCGTTTTGAATCAAAGAATAAATGGTCACGTTAAGCATGAATCATGAAATTTTACACAACAATAGAAATCCCTTGTATTTTTTATCACTATTACTGAGTCTAGACTTTGTTACTCAAGCGCCACCCATTGCCTTTCACTGAGACTATAAACAAATTAATGTTTGCTAAAAATATTTTTTCCCATAGCCAGTTCAGCTTTTGATATTGCATTCAAAGCAAGAAAGAAAAAAGTAGCTGTGAATAATACATTTTAAAATAAACAGTTACCTCGTTTGTTCTAAAATTATATATAATTATTGTCTAATGCTATGTTTTTAGAAACAGTGCATTGCATTTGTGGTTGACTCGCAGTCTTTAATTTTATTTCTGGTTTATCTATTGTAAGTACATATAGTTAAAATCAAACCCAACACCTAATATACTGCGCAGTTAGGGTTTTACACCAATATAATACTTTAATTTTAATACGTATTTAATCCCGAACCGTATAACACTTTACCACCAAAGCAAGTGTGTAAAACTTAAAAATCAGGAAGGGTTAAGAGGGTTGGCAAAGAGCCTACGATTAGCCCTATGATTCTTTAAAAAAAATATTATTAAAAAAATTCCAATAATTGAATGTTTTTCTCTTATTATTATTTTTTACTTCTATATTTCATGCCACATTAGCGGAGCGATCATACATCCAAACTTAAGGTCTACCGAGGTTTAATCAGGTGTCGATGATCTTAAATTGAAATAACTTGGTACGTCGCTAGTAATTCTTCAGTAATTCCACAGAACCACTCCGTTTCTAACAGTATAATTCATAGTTTCTAATTATGAATGGATCCACACATATATTTTCTCTTCACCTGAGTAATTAATTACAAAAGACATTTTCAAACTTGCTGATAATGTAAGGCTCGTCCTATTTTCGTAATTACATTTCATTTGTTTTCCTTCACCTCTTCACTTGTTTACCCTATAGCATGCTGTTTTATTTCCAGTGTCAACTAAGCGCTGTAACTCTTGCATCACAAACACGTTAAATATATAATAACTGCACATCAAACAATCATCCCAGATATCCCACAACAAGACCCTGGCCATTTAATGACAACATTTTCTCTACAAGCATCCCTTCTAGAGCTTTTTGATGAGGCGACAAGTTAGTTATCCTTTCCCTAGTATTACTGAATCATGGGGGAGGTAGTGGTGGTGCACTGAAGGGTGCAACCAACCTGTTCCAGATAAGAACGGGGGACATTATGCGATCAAGCATAGTGGGTGCTTTCCAACTAGGAAGTGGTAATGTGGACACACCTCCCTCCTCGTTCCAGCTGCAACTGTATCAGCAGCGGCATCAAATGCTGAGGAGGCATCTAGGATATTGGAGATGGTTCGGGATGCACTGGTGGCGGAAGTCTTTGTCGGAATGTGCTCTTTCGGTGGATGTAATAATGGTGCTGGGTAGATTGGGAGCAGCCTGATAAAAGGTTTCCGCTGAATAGGTTTTAGATAGGATTCAAGGGAGGGAGTAGAAATTTGTTTTAGGGTGGCCTCTTGTACAATAATTTGTAAACTTTTGGCTTATGTAATGTTAATCATTTTTAAAGGACTCTTCGCAAAAACATTTGTTGTTGAATAATATTTCAAGGACTTATTATCGTAATTAAATATTTATAAGTGGGGTATTTCTCCCTTAAAATATCGTTTTAAGGGGAAAATGGTGAGGAGTGCCCCTCTGAGGAGGCACGATGTCTCTACGAACTGGAGGATGGGGGTTAAATTGGAAAACAAAAGGTCATTTAAAAATTATTGATTTACTGAAAGTAAACAAACAAAAAACATTCTGACGTAATAATAAGTAAAATTAATATTTACACTGACGTTATACACTTATAAGTGTATCAATACTGCACAATGTGTCTTATAATTAATTTAACAAAACTAAGTTAAGTGCAAGTTTAATAATTACCAGTCACCCCATGGTCTTGTCATATATAAAATTATGCACAAAAAATAGCACTAATCTTGTTATATTGTACGGTTTATAAACACACCCCCCCCCCTTAACTGTCGATTAAAAGTTGCGCAATTCGTTCCTCAATGCCTGCTTTATCCACGTAGGTGTGTATACGGGATGCATTGTGTGTGGGGGGGGGTGAAGTAAAGGAGTAAATAAATAAATTCTCTGATATAAGTAAATCCTTCGCAAACACTGTTCAGGTCTTTTTACTGCATTCCATAGCCTTCGGAATTATTTTATGGATAGCAGTGCAGAGAAAATATCGTACTTCGGAGTGACGTATATATACGTCAGGGTCAATTATTGCTATAAGAGCGACGTTTATATTAAGTCTTTAACATCATCTTAAGAGCCAATGGCGTCGTTGGCACTTAAGAGGTTAAAGTCATGTTGTAGCTTCAGCATCAAAGAATAATATTATTAAATTTGATGTATTGTTATTGTATGGTGGTGGATGAAATGAAAATTAAGATTGAATATTGGGTCACAAATATTGAAAGTGTAAAAAGCAGTGCATTAAATGCTTCCTAATGAGATTTTTCATTATGAAGTTTTACTTTCAGAAAGCGTATGAAACTGAATTAAAGTCACAAACTATGTTTGGAAATGTGACTTTGAAAAACCGTATATATATATATATATATATATATATATATATATATATATATATATATATATATAAAAATAAAAATAAAACTATCCAGGTGGCGCTACTAATTTTTGCTTCTGGTTTTACCAACTTAACACGTCATCTTTAACGGTCATTTAGAGTGATTGCTCTCGTACGTACAGCTCTTTTTTTCCGCTCTCCGGATATTTGCATTTTTTCATGTAAGTTTTTGCTTCATTATTCCTTTTCAAAATTATTTTTATTTGTATTTTGTTAAGATTCATTTCCTTTCATATTTTCTATTATTTTTATTATTTTTATTTTATTTTTCTGTTGGTTGCAAATTACACGTGGTTGGTTTTAGGCCTAACTTTTCAATATGGGTATGTTTTCCTGTTATGTATAAAATTTCTGCTGAACCGGGGAAGGTTGGATTCATAAAATATATTTAACCCTAATTTTGCTGGTCCTAATTCAGCAACAGCTTTAGAAATCATAATAGGTCTTCATTTTAGTCTATTGACTCTTTTGGTTTCTTACATTTTAAAGTTCTAATTCTGTTCCATGTTATACATACGCTTAGTTAATTCTTCTACGATAGACTTTTCCATCATTTTTAAAGTTGTGTTTCTTGAAATCTGATTTATATCTTCTAGCTTTGTTAGTGATATAATTTTGTATTATCAATTTTATTATGCCATGTTTTTCTTTCATTTTATGTTACTATATATATATATATATATATATATATATGTGTGTGTGTGTGTGTGTGTGTGTGTATATATATTTGGTCTAGGTTGAATGAGAATATACACATATACAATTGCAGACAAAATTATCTGCATATTACTGTTTGTATACAAAAAAATTACATGTAAATATACATATAAAAATACTACTACGAGAAAAATTATTTAAATGCATTTTCTTTTAGCAAAAAAGAAAGAAAGAATAGCACACATTCAGAACATTCTCCTTTTATAAAAAAAGCTTCGATAATATAATGTTTTGCATACATAGAGTAGGATCTATTCTACAGAGCCTGAAGTATGAGTTTTAAAATATTCACATTACATTCATTCACAGTTGATATGAATTGAAATAATAATCGGGTTCTTTGTTAAAATATATCTACTCTATGTTAAAATATAAATAAATCCATAATATATATATACATATAATATATATGTATAATATATATATGCATAAATACATATATATATATATATATATATATATATAATATATATATATATATATATATATATATATTGTAAGCAAAATTATGATTTTATAAGTAAACTATAAAAAAAATCACTAGATGAAAAAAATTACGCTCTAGGAAAAACAGATTTATTTAACAAGAACTCATATTTTCCATGGTGGAAACAAAGCTTGTAGTTTCCTAATGATACGCCATACTTTTGGAATAATATTTTATCGTTAACTCGAGCTTCTCTAGGGACTGTAAATTCATTCATGTAAAAATATGCTTCTAATCACATTTTTAAAACATGCACTTAGGATTAAAATATTCCCAAATTAATAATATTTCATCTGATTACCATTATCTTGGAAACAAAGTAATCATGAATTATTATAAATCCATTGAATTCAATTAATATCCGAATATCTGATCCCACCATGTTTATCTAATTCGTGTGGAAAGAGTACAAAGGAACAGCACAATTAATCATAAATTAATCCGAAATCACTTCATATCATCAAAAATGGATGCTTTCCAAGCATTTATTAAATTGAAAAGAGTACCCTATACTCGAGAATGCTTCTCCCAAAGCATTACACATCCGCATACTTATCGAAGTACTTTGAGAAACAGGGGACATATCATCAATATTCTATCACAATTTTAATCACATTCGCTGCCCAAAATTTCAATCATCGCTAGATTCATTAAATCTTGAAAGGATTTTAATTAATTTTATCACAATGGGATATTGAATTTCACAGATTGTGGCTTTAGACTTTTAATCGAGGCAGCGAAAGTGAAGAATCTGTTTTTTTTAAATGTTTTATAAATGTTTCGATGCATGAAATAAAAAAACACCTCAAAAGCTTTTTGTTCTTTTATAAAAAAATTGCTTATTCTTTTGATTCATTCGAAGTTATTAAGATATATTTTAAAATCACAATAAGTGCTTTAGATTACACGGCTTTGTCCAATTATTTTTTCCGTACAAAGGAAATCCATTCATTTAAAAATGTTTCATATAAAGGATACATTGTAATCGAAGTGAAGTCAGGAATGAGTTCTACCGTGTTGAGAAATATATCCAAGCTAAGACTGTTGGGGCTTAAAACCCTCTCGTTTAGAGAGTAGGGAACCAACTCAAGTATCGACCTTGTCACTTGACCGAAATTCAGAATTATGAAGTACATTGCTTTTGAAGTGGGATGTTAATAACTAACCAATCAATGGATCGGAAACTGTTTATTATTTTGTCTTGCTATCTAAAATTTTTGAGTTGGTAATTAATATATTTTAGTTCCAATTATAATACAGGGTGAGTACAAATAATGGGCCAATTTTAAAAAGTCATATTTCGAAAGTACAGTAGAACGTCGTTTATCCGAAGGTTTATTATCCGGAGCGTCAAATATCCGAACTAAAGTCCGGATCCGTTTTTAAACAGTACAATACTCAACATTTGTTTCCTGTAAGGCCAAAAATGACCCGAAAACCTAAGGTAAGGGATATTTTGGGAATTTCAGATGTGTGATTTGGTAAACTTCAACACGGTTTATTAGGTCAGTTTGTTTCGAAGTGAGGTGGTGTATACGTGCTCTTTTGTTGTGTAGAAATCTGGATGGCATGCGATGCAGAAGACTGTAGTTTTGAAATGCTAAATGATGATGAGATTTTGACTTCCGTGCAAGAAGAATCCAACCTTGTTGACGATTAAACGGATGAAGACGAGGATAACAACAACGAAAGTAGGAAATGCTGACGAGTTTGCAGCGTTAGAGACAGCTATGAAGTGGTACGAACAACAATCAGAGTGCTGTTTTACTCAACTACTGTTGCTGAAGAGAATCAGAGTCCTTCAATTGAAAAAAAGAAAACAGCGAAAAATAAGTGATTATTTTCCACAATCAAGGTAAAATTGCCACATTTGGCACCTTTTTTGCTTTCTCTTCAAGCACGTTTTCCGCATGTGATGATTTTCAATATTTGTACAGTGTCCAGTATCATATACTGCATGGAACACATTCGGTTTTCGGTTATCCGAACAATCGCGTATCCGAACGGTATCCGGTCCCAATTGTTTCGGATAAATGACGTTCTGCTGTGCTCTATATATTAAAATAAGTGATACATGAATGTAAAAAGATATCAACATCACATTTTTGATTGTAATCCAAACATAGCGTTAATGGGAGAACAGTTTCTTTGCATATTAAAGTACGCATGAATTTTTTCAGTTATTTTGGTGCAAAATGCATTTAGAAACCGTTGCCGAAAAGCAGCATCAACCAACAGGAACATTCTGCGATGGTATCATCATTTAAAGGAAAAACAGTTTGCTTGCTTATATAGGAAAGTAGTGACCGGCCAAGTGTCTCGGAAGAAACAATGGAGAGGGTGAGACAGAGTTTTGTTTGAAGTCTGCGGATGTCTACGAGAGTTTCCGCTAGTAAACTTGTAATGGCCTAGAAAATGATACAGACAATCTTACGAGATAATTAAATTTCAAGCCACATCACTTTCAATTGACACAACAAATCACACATGACGACAATTTAACATTTGTGCAGCTTTACGAACCATGTATGGAGTGATGATGTTAAGTGTATGGAACGGGTAACACAGTGCTTCTCAAACTTTGAATTTTTGTGACCCAATATTCATTCATAATTTTCATCGCGCCTCTTTTCCATACAAACAATAATGCAGAAATTCAACAATACTATACTTTGACACTAAAGCTACAGTACGACTTTAACCTCTTATGTACCACCGGCGTGGAGTGACGGTGGAGAGTACGTCTCGAAAAACCGACGTGTTAAATTCGCCAGACGTAAATAGACGTCTTTCTGAAGTACGATCTTTTATGTGCACTGCTATTTATAAAATTTTTCAGAAGGCTTTGGGAAGCAATCAAAGAACCTTGACAGAGTTTGCGAAGGGTTTACGTATATCAGAGGATTTCTTATTTATTCATCCCCCCTCCAATACATCTCTTTTCGCTTCTACGGGAAAAACGGAGGCATTGGGGAGCGAATCGTTGTACTTTTATTCGGCAGTTAAGGGATTATTTATAGCCGTATAAATTGTCAAGGCATGTGTTAATTTTTGTGTATAGTTTTATATATGACAATCCTATGAGGTCACTGGTTATTATTAAACTTGTTCTTAACTTAGTATTGTTAAATTAATTATAAAATATGTTGCGCAGTACTGATACATTTATAAGTGTATTACATCAGCGTAAATGTTAATTGCATTCTTTATTATGTCAGTATGCATTTTGTGTGTTTAATTTCAGTAAATTAATATTTTTTTTAAAAGTAATATTTTGTTTTCACCTTTTCAATATGCTTGCGCCCTCTTGTAGAGTTATCTCGTCCCCCTTGAGGGACGCGCCCCACAGTTTGAGAAACGCTGGGGTAACAGATTGGGCGTATGTCGTGTAATAATGTTAGACGTAAAACATTTGTAACAGAAAAAAAACCTTGCCATATTTCTCCTCTTACATTTGTATATCATTTATTGTAGTACTTGCAGTAGTTTCGATAATAATTTTTTAAATCTGGTCCATCACTTATATTTAACCTAGATTTGTTTGATCTCCCTTACCCTAGATTTACCTTATCTATAGTTTCTTACGTTTAAAAATGGATAGTTATATTTTGGATGTATTGTTAAAAAATAAGTCTACAATCAAAAATCATTATTATGAAAAGTGTAAGTAAATTTCTATTAGAATAAGAAGAATATAATTTTTATTATACATTATAATCATCTTTTTAAATCAAGCTACTAACTATAAATTCATTAATATTCATTCAATGAAAATGAACCTTGTACAATCCAACAAAACCAAATGAAAGTAAACCTTCACAAAATCAAAATATTTTAATACAAAATTAATTGCAGATTTTGATGATTATAAATACATCTAATTATAATTTATAATAATACCTCCTTTGGTTTTTAAAACAATTTAGGAATGCGTAGAATGTAGTGAGGATAGAGAATTTTATATATCAGTAGTATACTAAATCACTATAAATCTAAAGAAACGAAGCAAATGTAGAAATTTAACAAGATCGTGCGGGTCAAAAGTAAGATAGCCTTATCAGTATAATTACAGCCACTTAGCCTTAAGAACTAAGATTGCAGGTGATGAAGAGCTGTTAAGACCAAATTACTGATGTAAAGTCTGAGTAAAATGCATCGGGATACTAGTTATCTGGAGCTTTGAGAAATCAATGCTTAGATGTAAGAGTGCACAAGCCAATTTGGAAATCAGGCTGAAAAAAGTCTGGGAGACTCTTCCAGAGTCTGTGTTAGAGCGTCTGAGTTTCCTCTCTTCGTGCCTCGTTAAAGGAAGCACATATCACTCCTTCAAAAGAGACCTGGGATACGGAATTATTTCTCTTTAGGTGTAGCCGGGATTACTATTCGAACATTGGTCCTTGTCACCCCTCATGTGGTGGCCTTAGAATTCGGAGATTTGTGGTGGAACTGGGGCGGTCACTTCTCTATTGGCTAGATAAAGGGCCCTAGAACTTCAGCGTCTTTATTGTCTTGATTTGGGTACATTTTGTAGCGTTGTCATTAGTCCCTAATAGGAAATCGATTCCTTAGTGGAGACAGACACAGAGGCTTAGCCATAATATTCTGGTTAGTCAAACTCCATCTGTATTTTATCCATATTTCTGGGCTGTAGAGTAAGAAATTGGAGTAAATATATACTTTCATTAATACTACGGATTACAATTTTAATATTGTAAGTATAATACTAAATATACTATAACGAAGTTTTCATTGCTGAATGTCAAGCAAAAAGAAAATCTAAATCTACGTATATAGTTCAAAAAATATTACATACATAAATAATATAATATTTTTAAGACAATTAATAGTACAGCACTCATCGCAATCTTAACTTGACGCAAATGCGGAGCAGTTACGGAAAAGCAATGCATAAAATGAAAAATATCAAAAAAACATTGTATGACGGTATTTAAAAACCAAAAATTCAATAAAAAAAACTTCTGGAAATTAAAGAACAAAGTAAAAATTCAAAACAAACAATGAACTAATAGTTAAGTTAATCAAATATTATCTTCATTAAATTTTTATATACAATTTAAAATAATTTTTTTTCAACAGATTTAAAATTAGCTTTTATTATAAAAAAATAATTGCATTAATTTTAATTGTCCTCGTTCATAAATTGGTGCTATGATTTATAACTTAACTCTACTGATTCTTGGTAGCTAAATTGAAAAGGTTCTCGGTCCGTCTTTAATTCTCGAAATTAAAGGGAAATAAATTCGTCTTGGAAAGTTCAGGAGACAGTTCACTTGTTCCTCTCATTAGTATAATTCCGCAATTAAAAGTCAAATAAAAATGCTTCAGAGAACAGTCACCTTAATGGCTAATTGACGGAGGAATTCCTTAGCTAAGTCAGACTGCGTAGGTCAAGTTCCACTTTTTAGCGCGTTTTTCACGTAGTATAACAAAAGCGCTATTAGGACGCACAAATTTCGTCTTCATCTTCGTTCCATATTTTGTCTCGTACCTTTTCTCAGGCAATAAGCAACCAATTGATCTCGGGCTTTCGGCATTTGGTCGCATTTGTACCCTAGATAAGCCGAATCATATTTAAATTTTCCCGAATTTTCCTACAAATTTCCCTGAATTTCGCTAGTTTATAACAAAATTTTCTCAAATTTTACTTTATGTTAGTAAAAAGTTCATTAGTTGCATTATTGTAAAATAAAACATGTGAACAACGCGCTAAAATTACTTGGCCATGCCAATGATTGATATCTTGTTTTATTTACATCGGACCAAACACATATCAATATCTTATCTCGTAAAGTTTGTTAACTATTGTTTCAAAACTTATATATTTATTGCTAACCCTATTTTACTTATTTTTTATTATTTCAAATTTTTAATGTTGATTCAAATTGTTTAAAGAACCCTTATGAAATGCACAACATGATAACAAAATTAATGCATTTTAACTGACTTCGGTTTAATAAATCACTGTTTTCTATGTGTGTGAATTGTATTCATACCGAAAACTGAAGAAATGTTTATTATACTGTACCGAAGTATTTAGAAGATTTTGTTTTGAAATATGAGTTAATATTATTTCAATAGTATTAACTCATAACTAAATACTCATTCGAGAGCGATGCGTTCTTAAGTTGATATTAAAGTATGTTCTTCTAAAGGTTTATTTAATGTGGTGTTACAGATTATCATAGTACCTAATCTTTTATCCTCTGCGACCAATCTGTCTGAAATCAGCAAGCATCTCAATAGAATGTAAAATGATGAAAACAGTCACAAAAGGCACAGTCAACACCATTAATCAAATGAATTACAGTTGAACACAGAAGTACATAGTATATTGAGGTGATCCTCAGTCATGATCACAACGTGACAAGAATTTGAATCTGCAATACCCCTTCTATACAGCTAATTCTTTGAAAGGTCATAACCATTAGCAAGTATAAAACAAGCTACGCTGACTTTTCTAGGCAAGGAACCAGAAATTCTTG
>BMAO01012830.1:0-16372 GCA_019973975.1 Trichonephila clavata
TATATATATATATAACACATCACTCAATAAGTCCCGGGCCTAACTAATGAAACAAACTATTCTGCAAAATTGAACTTTATTTATCAAGATACTCCCCTTCAAGAGTCATACATGCACCCCAGCGCTCTTCTAATTTTTTAGTACCTTTTTCGTAGAACGATTTATCTTTGCAGACAAACATATAGTAGTCACTGGGGGCTATATCTGGTCTGTACGGTGGGTGTGAAAGTAATTCGAAACGCAATTCGTTCAATTTGACCATCCTTTTCGTGGACTTGTGTCTTGGTGAAACAGTACTTTTTCTTTTGCATTTAAGGAGGTTTTTTCTTTATTTTTTCATTCGGTTGATCAAATAACTCCATGTAATATTCAATATTAATTGCTTTGCCTTTCTCAAGGTAGTCAATAAGCAAAATTCCATGCGCATCCCAAAATACGGAGGTCATAACCTTGCTAGCTGATGTTTGAGTTTTTTGTCGCTTTGGACGCCTTTCACTGGCTGCTGTCCACTCAGCTGACGATCTTTTGGATTCAGGCGTGTAGCAATGGATCCATGTTTCATCCATTGTCATATATCTACGTAAAAAATCCTGTTTATTTTACTTAAGCAATTCCAAACAACGTTCTGAATCGTCGATGCGTTGTTGTTTTTGATCGACAGTGAGCAAATGTGTGTGGCACCCACTTTGAAAACAGCTTTCTCATTGACAAATAATCATGCAAAATAGAAAATACACTGCCTTCTAATACCTTTAAGTTCTCTGCTAGCTCACGCAACTGCAATTTACGATCGACTAAAATGATTTCATGCACTTTTTTGATGATTTCTGGAACAACTACAGAATTTGGGTGAGTTAAACATTCAACGTTGTTTGTGTCGGTACGACCACATTTTAAGTCAGCATACCAACTCTTAACAGTCGTTTACGATGGAGCAGAGTCCGCATAACATTTATCAAGCCATTGTTTTGCTTTAACGGTGTTTTCCCTATCAGAAAGTAATGTTTAATTAGCACACGAAATTCTTTTTCATGTATGGTTTCTAAGCAGTTGCCACTGTTGCTACCAAAAACCACTGTAACTTTATAACTAAACAAGATATTATCTCGAAATTTTGACACGTGCTGTTTCAAAGTTAATACTACTAGGTTAGGCTTAGAAAAGTTAGAAGGTAGCGCCATTTATATGTTAGGCCCGGGACATTGAGTGATATGTTATATATATATGAAATAGAGAGAGAGAGAGAGACGATGGCTGTTGAAAGGTATTTCTTTATATGGGATTGATGAGGCAGTCCTGCGATTAATTAAAACTGTTTTATTCCACATAAGCATGTTAAACATAAAGCAGGAATGGACGACACACTACACGCACACACACACAAACCAAGCTGCAGCCGGCTACATGTTGAAGGCAGACAAATACAGAAGAGCGAGAGAGGGCGGTCTCCAGGAATCTCAGTATTTATAGGCAGCTTAAATCACATGATCTGAGTGGGTGGATGGATGTAGTTAAAAATACTCTTTAAGTGGCTGGCAAGTTTATTAATTTAACTTGTGTCCTGAAGGGATGAACCATAGATACTTAAAAGTTATTTCAAAAAAATGATATTACTGGGATTACTACATATATATATATATATATATAACAATCTTCCTTAAATTTAAGATGATAGTCGGTCATTATTATAAAAAACACATTTCTTAATTATATATTAAAAGATTATAAAAACATATGAGAAGATATACAGAGAAAACCGTGCCGGTTTATCCATTGGGCACTTCAGGCGAGCGCCCAGGGGCCCGGAGAAGCTCAGAAGGGCTCGGATAAACTGGACTTGACCAGATTTTCTGGTTATAAATTTCGATCCTTCAGCGCCTAGCAAGCTTGAAGATCTTCTGCGCCCAGGGCCTTTAATAAGCTTAAATCGGCACTGAGAGAAAATATACGTACGAATCTGTATCTATCATCAAAAATATCATATTCTTGTCATATGATAAACAGTCAAAATTTCCACAGAAAATGTATCATTAATTCGTAAAATCCTGTTTGAAATTTTTATAATTCTTTTGAGCTGACAACTAAGTCGAAAGAGAATTCCTTTTCGTTCCAGTTATTAAGTTTTTATACTACCATTGCTAATTTCTTCCCATGGGAATCTCCACCCCTCTGAGAAAGAAAAGTCTTTGTACTGTTGAAGGGGTTTTTAAACGATGTTTAGAGAACGTTATTTTTTTCTACCAATATTAAAATTGTTATGCATTCCCTGTCATATTGTGGTATTCTATGTTTTGGAAGACTTTCCGTTGACATTATTGTCAGCCTGTAGTTGAGATGGCGAGCTTATTTAACGCTTTCGCCGTAATCGTTGAGATAACTAATCATAGTTTATGAGAGATTGTCTTGGTTAGATTTTCTTTGGGTGTGTATTCAACCAGAGGTGGGGCCGTGAAGTGTTCTATTCCCGAGTTACTGCTAAGAATATACTTTCCCCCTACTCGTAAGAACCAAGCTGTAGATGACTTGGGCAGTTGCCTTGGGACTTGTAATTGTAATTATGTGTAGCTTCTCAACCATATGTCTTGCTACGCCTCAGACAATTAGCCTGCAAAGGAATTTTTCTACGTGTTAATTATAAATACACTATTATTCCCATCATTGCCAGTTGAAACCTGAGAGAGAAAGAGTCACCACAAATATTATTTTTATTTCAGAAAGATAAATACTAGTCGCACATTCTTGCAATTATCATTTTTAGGGCATACAACAAATTTAAAAGCCATACAGATTTTTTTTCATTGATTAAAATATTAGAATGCATATAACTTTTGCGCTGTGGATGGAAAAAATAAACTAAAAAAATAATTTTGTTACATGAATAGTGTACAAGAATTGAGCACTGGGTTGTAAGCAATTTCAATACAATGGATGTCTTAATATGAGAAGCTATCAAACATTAAAAATACCACTAAGGCGAACATAGTAAACATTCCATTATCAGGAGCAAATTAACCATAAAACCACCGTCAAGACTATAGTTTCATTTATCCAACGCCCGTGATTGGCTTCTTGACCATTTGACGCCGAGCTTCCCAGTACCGACCGACGATGTCGTCAGTCGGGTATTCATCGAGTCCAGTGTATTGGAGCTGGTGGTCGCCCTTCATTTTGGCATGACCGCAAAGTGGGCAGGTCTCGTCAGCAGTCAGGCCAAGCCAATGGAGGTGTGCTCCCAAAAAGTCATGTGGCGGTTAGGCAAAAACAAGCAACAGCCTCGACTCTCTCCAGGTGCCAGGCGATTGGACCTACAGTGGGCGAGTTTCCCAAGGCTTTCCATGGCTCTTGGGTTTTTGGGTTACGGTAGTATATTTGTCAATGAATGTAGAAATAACGCTCTTTTCTCTTCTGAGAGTCAAGGGGATTTCCGGTTGAGACGACTTAGCTCCCAGTTTGGCTTTTTGGTCGGCTCTCTCATTTCCGGGGATACCAACATGACTTGGGCCACAATCCAGCCATATGAGATTAACTCCACAATTTTAGTTCAGCACTGAATTGAGTTAAGGTATTTCGTTGGTCCGTTTGCTTAAAGCAAAAATTGCAGCTTTGGAGTCTATGAAGAAGACAACTTTAGCAGGAGCTAGGCCAGCAGCTAGTAATTGCATTGTAGCTTCACAGAGAGCCAAGACCTCGCCATCGTAGTTGGTGGCGTTTTTTCCCAATTCCAATGAGCCCTCAAATAGCCGACAGAACCATCCCACACCTGCTAAATTTAAAAATAAAATGATCACTGAAATCTTCTACTTACATTTGGGGAAAGGAAGAGTAATGATTTGTTTCATTGTGGAAGAATCTTGCAGTGTTGGATGCTATTTATGTCATTCTACAAAAAACGTCACTAAAACAATCTTAGCTGAAAATATAACCTATAAGTAATAAGAATTTTGTGGACAGTGCTTTTGAAATAAGGCATACAATCCTGAATATTTTACAAGAATTGATGAGAAAATGTTGACAGGAAAGTAGTGAGTACAGGCTCGTTTTATTTCTGGATTATGGATAAGAAAAGTCAATTTTTAATGCATACTTTCAAACATACATATCTTTTTAAACATTATAGCACCATTACCATACAAAATTTTCTAAAAATGAATGTTAAAAAATCTATTTAAATAAATAAGTAATTAACCTGTAAAGTTGGCTTCTGTATGAACTTCTGACATTGGACTCAATTCACACTAACTATAAATATAGAGCTTAGAATATATAGCTTTTATCTTGAAAGACAAATTTTATTTACATCTTTTGCATTTACATAAATGATTATGAAATTATTAATTAAAATATGATCGTGTACGATATAATTTCGAAAACACGGTACTGCACATAACCCAACATCGCAATCTAAACAGTGAAATCTTGCTTTCCTTCTTCCCTTTATTGTTTCTCTTTGAATAGTAACACTCAAACACTTTGAGCAGCATTGTCTCTCTTTGAGCTAACGCTGTCGTGTTAGATTAGCTTTCTTTGTTGGGGGAATGTAGTCAACAAAGTGTCTATTTGACAAGGGTGAAGAGGGATGTTGAGCAGAAGGACGCCCTCTTTTTGCAGAAAATTCCATCGAGTGGTACTTTTCAATTATTCGAAACTATAAAAAGCACATGTGAAACAATTCGGAAAAGACCGAGTGGGCAGTGTAAATTTTCAAAGTGCACGAGCTACATTCGGGATGAGCCAAGGGGGTACGTTTCGCCTGCCCGAGCTCAGCTCGGGAAAAACCAGGATAGGGGGTTAAGTCAATAATTTAGTCATTCATGAAACATTGAATGTCGATAAACCGCATTGTGCATTACCATGATGTGCAAAATTAACCAACTCCCACAGCAGAAGAGGACAACATTTAGGAACAGGATGTAAATCGACACCCTGCGCTAAGCCGCATCGACTCTGTTCGATTACTTGCAAGACATTAGCCGCGGAGAAAACTTTATCCTGAGAAAACTTAAGATTCATTGGAAGATACTGTATATCAGTTTACTGTCATATTTCAAATAGTAATATAAATTAATAAGTACTCAAATACTTTTAAAAAAAACATTTTTCTTTCTCTTTTAATTTCCCATTTATATTGGCTGAACTATAAATTTTTTTGCCTGGAATTTTCCATTTTATATTCATTCTAGATAATATAGTATACGCTAAACTTCCGAATCATGCCAATGCTAAAATTCTGGGGATGAATTAATTTAAACCAGTTTAAGTCTCCATAGATTTAAACCAGCCCTCATTTTTTTCATAATATTTATTGATAAAAACCGGTATCTAATTCGAACTTTTCCCGTTACTGTATAACTTTTTATAACTAAACTACTGCTATTACAACAAAGGAATAAAATCACCAAAATTGAGTCAATGAATACTTAAGATTATCATATTTTTAAAACCGGTTCAAAATCATTACATTTCCATTAGAAAAATTTTCTGAGAGTATCAATACTTAAAATGTCAGTGGAAAAATATGTAGGTCTTAAAAAAGGAAATTTTTCACTCTTATTTCACAATCTTCACTGATGCTTATCTAAAACATCTAATTGCCATGAAATAGACTTAAAAAAAAGAATTTCACTAATTCGTTCACTTTTTCTTTTTTATGCTATGCGAAACTGTGTCCTAATGCAACTGTTAATAATTGCTCTGATTTAAATTTTAACGACCCAGTCCTAGATTCAGATTTTTTTCCTCCCTAATTTTAACGTTTTCAAATTTACTTTTTCCTAACTTTTAGATCGAAAAATGATCGATTAACTTTTTTTAACTTAGTAGATCGAAATCCTATATCAATCATTTTTAAATATTCTTTACCTTTTCAGGAATTCTGTAAATAATGTGTTACTATCATATAAACTGAAAATTCCACAGTTATTGTCCATTAATTAATATATATGCATGTTATTAAAAACCCCAAGTATGAACATTTAGGTCACCAAGTACTAGAAAAAAGTCAAAATCACATTAGAAAAAAAGAAACGTCAAAAGCGCTGAAGTATATAGGAATAATTGAACTTCAGGAATATCTACTATTTTTTAATGAATATGAGCATAATTTCACATTTTTAGTGGACAGATTTTTATAATTTTTAAGTTTTTAAAAATATATACTATATTTCCAATATTTTTACTGACTTCAAATTATTAACATTTCTTGGATTATTGAAAGTATATCTGGCACGGAATTGGAAAAAAAAATTGAGTCTTTGCTGGATTTTTTAATCATTACTTTTGTTGATAAATCCTCAAAAATATGAAATTCTAAGAACGTTTTTAAAAGAATAACTAGAGCCCTTAGACCTAAATCCATGTTAACTTATATATATATATCTAGTACTCATATATGAAAATAACTACAAGGAATTTAAAGATTATATTAAACAGAAAAAAGGGCCTTAGAAAAGGGAAAATAAAAGTAACAGAAAAACACATTTAAAGATGGTAAAGGCATAAGAGTTTTGAGACTAACAACAGTTGGAAAACTTCCAAATATCTAAGACTTCTTGGATATTAGATCTAAAATTTTGGAACTAAGCTTCACAATTGGAGAATCACTGAAAGATGGAAGAAAAAAAATTAACATATACGGCAATGCGTATTCTTAAAGGGGAAATATTGAATTATCCAAACAAAATGAAAGACCATCAACGTAAGATACCAATAATTTTTCTTTGTTTTTAGGAAAAGTCTCTTAAATTCAAGAATTGTACATAACTGTAATTAAAGAAAATTTTATTTGAAAAATACTTCCATTAAATCCCTAAACACGTTGGCTCCTTCAAACTGAAACAGGGAGAAAATTTGTGTTTTGAACTAAATTTAGAAAAATTGATTCTTTTTTATTAGGATGAAAGGTGGTGGAAAGTGGTTCTTCTTCCTGAAAATTGAAAATGAAATTTACTATCGTAAAATCTAAGGTATAACGTACACCGGTATATAACGCGCACCTACACTTTCAACTGCATTTTTTTAATTTTTAGGCATATTCGCCGTAGAACGCGCACCCTCTTTTTTACCAAGAAACCTGAAATGTACTTGTGCAATTCTATTGTTTTGAAGTCACATTCATTAGAGATATTATACTATAAGATTTTTAAAAAATAGTATACTTCTACAAGTACAACCCTTTAAGTTCATAAAGAATGTTATTTCTATTAAACGAACAGTATTTAAATGTATGCAGAAGTCTAGTTTTTTTTTATGCTCTTTTTTTAGTGTATAACACGCGCCCGAAAATTTCGATCTTATTTTTTGTGTTAAAAGTGCGCCCTATACGCCGGATTTTACGGTATTTAATTATAATGAAAAAATTATTACTTCATAAAAGATTTAAAATTCGTATAATATATTTAATCTTGGACGCACTTTTCAGCTTAAATAAAAAAAAAAGCTTATTTTAAACAGCAGTTAAATCATTCAAATTAAGCTACAAGTGAAAAAGAGAGAAGCGATTTACATTCTCGATTTGATGTATTTTAATTTACGTCTCACTCTGAAGCAGCACGAGGGTTACTGGCAAAGGACGTCGTAATTTTGAGCCACGGTCAAGTGACAAGGGCGGAACCTGACCTGCTACTCTTTCTTCCAAACATACAATATTTACGGCCCAATGTTCAATCATAATTTTCATCGCCCTCCCTCAATACAATGTATTGAATTCAATAATGCTATAATTTGACGCTAAGGCTATACTACGACTTTAACCTATTAGTGCCTCCTCTGGCACATATAAGCATCTTGCTCAGCCAAAGCGTTAATTGCCCCGGACGTATATATGCGTCTTTCCAAAGTACAATCTTTTCTGTGCATTGTTATCCATAAAATTATTCCGAAGGCTTTGGAATGCAACAAAAGGATTTTGACAGTGTTTGCGAAGGATTTAGATTTCAGAGGATTTGCTTATTTATTCCTTTTCTTATCCCCCCTCCAATATATCACATATGCGCGCCTACGAGGAAAACGGTGGTATTGGGTAGCGAATAACGTCTTTTAATCGACAGTTAAGGGATTAATTACAAACTGTACTAATTATCGAGATAAGTATTAATTTTTATATATAATTTTATATATGGCACTCATGGAATTATATACTTGTAATTTTTAAATTTTTTTTAAACTTAGTTTTGTTAAATTAACTGTAAAATACATTGCGCAGTGTTGGTACATTTATAAGTGTATTATATCAGTGATAACATGTATTTTATTTTTTCTTATGTCAGAATGCATTTTGTTTGTTTACTTTCAGTAAATTAATAATATTTTAAAATAATCTTTTGTTTTCAACTTTTCAATGTGCTCGCGCCCCCCTCGTAGAGTTATCACGCCTCCTGGTGGGATTCGCCCCACATTTTGAGAAACTCTGATTCAAACTGATGTAACAAAATAAGCAATTGCAGTAAACAACTCTGAATCCATCTTATTAATCACTCTCCCCTTGTTGACATAACAAATCGTTTGTCATTTTGAAATGTGATTTCATTTTTTATTATTCCTGCTATTTACCATATGCCGGAAATGAAAAGTGCTATCTCATTTTATGGAAAAAAAGTTGTGAATGGGTGATTGCCTTCTGAATGGAAAATCACCCGTGTCAATCACTGTTGTTTTTCTTACTTTATTTCTCTCTTTACAGTCCTTAAGAAAGTTCCTGTCCAAGTCTCTGTCAGAAACTGTGAAATAAAAAAGGGATATCACATCACAATACCTCAGTTTATTGTATTGTAAGTATGACATGATTTAGAACAAGTTTTTTATTACAACTGACTAAGCAAATTGTATTGTATTTTTCCTAAGTCACGCAGATATCATTGATTTTAACACTTTACATCCTAATTAGAACATAGCGAATGTGAAGCCTTACGACCAATATTCTTTAGATTTTACTGTTTTCTTGAAGTTGTAAAAAAAAAAACGCACTCTTTCTCCGTAATTGGTCAGAGTTGAACGTACCAAAGATACGCAAGAGAATATGTTTTTCCACCTTTCAATGGTACAATGCATCGGCTTATTAAAATCAAATGACGAATACACACAGAGTGATTTATCAACACAGATTTATAAACTGGATAGTCGTAAATGATGTTTGGCTTACAAATTACTGGTAATTTCACACTATGATAACCGCAAATTTATGTAGCGGAACAAAGAGTGTGAATTTAAGACAAGATTAGTTAGGATTGAGTTTATTATCATTCACCGAGGTTTCATGATGGAACTAATTTAGCTGATGCATTGTGATAGGTCAACACATGACACTCTCTCGCGCGCGTAAGCACGCAAAAATGTATACACTGTAAATTTAATTTTATTAAGGTATCCGACTGGTTGCGACAACTTTTTTTTTTAAAAAATGGAGATATGTGGATTTTTTTGTTGTTTTTAGATTTTTTTAGAACATAGAAAAAAATATGCTAAAATTAAGAAGGGAAAAATAAATTATTATAACTAAAATGGGTAAAAGTTGACAAAAAATAACATAAACGCCGTCCATTCTGTACCAAAGGTTTATGTACAAATTTTCAATTTTTCAATTCTGATGTGTTGCTATGTTACTCGTTGTCGAAATGACCTTCAGGATCAGAGATATTTTAATTTTTACCAAAATTAGAGCACTTTATCTCAGTTACTATATGAAATTGCTTAAAAAAACAGTGATTATATTCCCATAAAGGACGGTAAATTTTGTAATAAAACAGTTATTGATAAATCTGAAGGTTAAAACACTTCTAGTATTGTACAGAACTTACACAAAAAATTTCAGTTAATTATTTTCAAAACTTTTTTTTAGCAATCGCTGACCCCGTTTGATTATTTTCAAAAAAATCCCATTTCGAGTAAAACGCGTTTTAAAGTATGACATCTTGCTTAAAGTAATGGCATCTGCAAAAACTAAAACACTTGTAGTTTTTGTTCTAGTAAACGGAAAATGATAAACTTGGTATTTTTATAAAGCTAATAAGATGGCCCATGAAATAAAATCATAAAAAAAATTTGTCAATTTTTGGCAAATCACAATTTTAGGGTAGTCGGATACCTGTTGTTGTTGTTACTAAAGCCACCTGTCTGACGTAGTCAGATCGAGGCCCACGAATTTCATCATGGCATTGAGCTAGATTGTACGCCTGTCGTTATCCGTAGCTTTGATCACCATGCAGGTGACAGTACGATTAGGCTCGGTTCCACCCCAATTTTGAGGGAGAACATCCTGGGAGTGGTCAGAGGTCTCTCACCTCTCTTCCCCTTCCATCAACCTCACGAGAGGAAGTTGGATACCTTAAAGGTCTAAACTAAATCTCTAAGTCTAATCTTTACTTTAAAGTTGAATACCTTAAAGGTCTAAACTTGTGGTTTTTAACCACTGTGCCACGGCACTTTTGTGTGCCACCAAATTTTTTTTAAAATCATTAATTATACTGTGAGAAAAGAATTAAAAAATTCCGGAACCCAATTATTTTGTCGGTTTATAGAAATAAACTAGTTATGTAAAATTGTTATTATGACCACTTGACAACACCAGAGAAGGGAATTATTCAAAATTTCCCAAATTTAGATATAAAAAAAATGTGATTGGGTTCGTAATCTATTTGTGATAACGGATACATCTGTATATCTATTAACTTTGAATGAAGAGGAAGAACTCATTTCGTTCTAGAAAAATCGAGATTTAATTTCAAAACATTCGAAAGAGTCAATTAATTCATTTTGAATTAGCATTAGAGACGATTATCCCATAATTGCCAAAAAAAGAATTTTTAAAGCATTGTTATATATTTTCTGCATCTTATTTGTGTGAATTCGGATTTTCAGCATGAACAAATATAAAAAGGAAAAAAATCAAGTCTTTTTAATGTAGATGACGAAATGAGAGTAACATTATCATTTTTACAGGCAAATACAAACGAAACTATTAAACACCATCCACCTCATATTTTGCATTAGATGTATTCTTATAATTAATTTGTAATTAACTACTCAATAAACAATTTATTGTCTTTTGGCGTACATATTATTATCTTTAACACTGAAAACTATTATCATAAACCTTTTTATGTACAGTATTACAGACAACTCTAAAATTCTTTTAAACTTATTTTATTGCTAGTGTCCCGCCAAATTTTGAAATTGTTAAAAGTATACCGCAACAAAAAAGGGTTGAAAATCACTAGTCTAAACAGTAAACCATGCATGCATAAAAATTTAATCGTAAAAATTTAGTTTAAAGTATAATTTTTAATTTTATTAGCAGTAGTATAATAATAGCAGTCACATATGAATGGATTGTATATATTTGATCAGAAACTGATTTTTAAAAATTATTATAGGTAGCACAAACTGAATAATAATTTTTAATTTATTTTATTATGTAACCTAATTGTGTGTTAATTATATATATATATATATATATGCATGCGACTTGATAATAATTGAAAATATAAATGAGTTGATAACATGTGAGATATCTTTAATAGTACAAGAAATAGCAATATAAAATTATTTCTATGTTTTTTCACAAGGCACTTATTCTACAATCACACCACACATAATGTCATGGATTTTTTTTGCAAAAGGAAATTAAAGATAGGAATTTCAATTGAAATATATCTGCAACTATACTTGTAGTAGCATTGGAGGAACCGAATTTTTTTCTGTATTATCAATTAAGTTAGTCGCATATTAGGAATGGAAAACAACCCCCAAACATAAGCAACTCTTGTTCCAGCTCATTTTAAGGTTTTCAAAACAGTATTTAAGTAGCCCATGTTCACCGAGGCAGCACTAAACATTAGTGGATTCAGAACTAGAGATCGAGCTACCGTTCTATTTGCTCCAAACACATTAATCCTCAAAATATTCTTAAGATAAATAAACCTGGGTTTAAATCGAGGACGTTACTAATAACGCTAGAATATAGTGAGACATATTAAACAAGGATCTTCATATCGATACTTCAAAGCAACAAAACTTATCCATTGCTTTCATGTAATGTAGTGACTCAAAGATTTTCCTCCTTTATAACATTCGACAATATTGTATTGGTAGTATCTGGTGTCTTGTTTTCTAAGGCCTGAATCCTTCTCCAAAGTATAAATAGGGACTTGTCTGTGAAGAGTACATGAGCCATTTGTGTTGTTTGGTCTAAGTAACACTCTATCCATTATTAACCCCTTGCCTGTGGAACATATTCAAGAAAAAACAATCCCAAAAATTTAGAAAAAAATTATCTTTAAATTTTGTTCATTATACCCTCAAAATGTTAGAATATCTTATAAAAATTTTTTAATGAAATATATATATATATAACCCCCTTTTATACAGAAGGATTTTTTTAAAGAAAATTTTATGTATACAAGCTGTCCTAAGTCAGCAATGTTGATAATACTGAAGCATCCATTCTTTTATATTTTACTCTGTTATTTCAATCTTTCATATCTCCTTCTAAATTCTGTTGTCTTGTTATCTAGCAATTAATATTCTTTTGAGTATTAATCATGTAATTCATCTCTCTCTTGTAGAGAAATTTTGATTATATATGTATATAGTATATTTAATATTTTCACATACATGGGGAATGTTAATGATTACAATAATTTTTTGCTCAAATTATAGTAAAATGAATCAGCTGCAAGATAAATATAACAAAGTAATACCCAACAATTTATTATTTATACGCGCTTTCATGAATTCCATGTTTCTTAAGATCAGTGCTTCTTAAACTTCAATATTTGTGACCCAATATTAAACCATAATTTTCATCGCGCCCCCCTCCACCATACAAATAACAATGTATTGAATTTTATTGTTCTGTACTTGACACAAAAGCTACAATATGATTTTTCCTTAAGTGCCACAGGAGTACATAAACGTCTCGCTCAACCAAAGCATTAATTGTGACGGACGAATGTATACGTCTTTCCGAAGTACGATCTTTTCTGAGCACTGCTATGCATAAAATTACACCGAAGGCTTTGGAATGCAACAAAAGGACCTTGGCAGTGTTTGCGAAGACTTTACCTATTATAGAGGATTTGCTCATTTATTCCTTTTCTCTCCCCCGCCCCCCCAATAACATCATATACGCTCGCCTACGTGGGAAAAGGTGGCACTGGGGAACGAATTACGTAACTTTAATTGGCAGTTAAGGGATTAATTATAAACCATAGAATTATCAAGATAAGAGTTAGTTTTTGTATATAATTTTATATATGACTGTCCATGGGATCACTGGTAATTATTAAACTTGTTCCTAACTTAGTACTGTTAGATTAATTATATAATGCATTGTGAAGCACTGATGCATTTATAAGTGTATATGTCAGTGTAAATGTGTATTCTATTTTTTATTACGTCAGAATGTATTTTGTTTGTTTACTTTCAGTAAATTGATATTTTTTTTAAAATAATCTTTTGCTTTCGATTTTTCAATATGCTCGCGCCCCCCTCGTAGAGTTATCGCGCCCCTTAGGGGAGCGCGCCCCACAATTTGAGAAACGCTGTCTTAGATTCTTTTGAATTAACCCAATCCTTTACAGTATGGTACATACGAACTGCATAACTACAAAAATACGACAAATGGCGCTAAACTGCCAAACATTTCGCGAGAAAGTTTCGCAACTATTAAGAAAACGGCAAATTACATGTTATGCGTTGGATGAACTGGAGTTCGGACTTCACGGTATTGAAACACCAATTTTCTCTTGCCCAAATTCAGGTCGGGCATTTTAAAATTGGCACATTTATATTGCTCGAAATGAGTTCAGGTGTCACAAGCAAGGCGCTAACGGGTACTTCTGTATCTCCACGATGAACAAGGTTAGTCTTTGGTTTTGAATATGTCTGCATATCACTGTAACAGATGCTGTCGTCCTTGCTGCCTCACAGTGGTGTTTCATTTCCTTCAGTCCGAAAAGGTTAAAAATCAACTTACGTGGGGGCCAAGAATAGGTTTTTACAGGGCAGATACTTTAAAACCTCTAAACATGCTTATCTCTTATCATCTGATTTCCTGTGTTTTATAGAATTGGATAAATGAAGTTCTCAGAAACGGCTAACAATATCTTAGTGCCTACACCTGAAGATCAACGACCATGAAAAGTTCTACTCAAATTATGAAAATGCCGCCCATTCGTATAGAGGTCAGTGAAGCTGACTGCGGTGCCGTAGGGACTGGGTTCGAATCCCAGAGAAGCATGGATGTTTGTGTTGTAATCATTTCTTCTGTCTGTGTTGTATGCCCCCGTGTTATACATTGCGTGGTGCACGGGTTTATAAATGTTAAAAAAAAAATTATGAAAATGCGATACTCGCAATTTCTTTCAACTGCTATATACATATATACGAGATTCTTTTTAAAACTAGCGATGGGTCTAAATATTTAATTAGATATTATTGAAACTATACTTATAATCATTCACATATAAACCATATTATTTAATTGCATTTTCGTTCTTTTAATGAGGAGAGTCACACACAAACTAGTTGTACCTTAACTTTTGTAAGCTAGTATATGTATATGAAGTTTGTACATATTTCAATGCTTTTTTTGCCTATTACAGATATCAGCAGCGATAATTTTATTCTGATTTGCACTGGAACTGCTGTTGACTCTTACGCATCTAGGAACCCGTCTAAAAGTGATGACTTGGGTAAGAATCGATATAAACTCAATATTTTTTTTACTTAACTTTAAATTGTATGTAAGCAATTCTTCCTTTATTGACTAACTTTAAACTTGGTTTTCGCTATATATAGGTAGTAACTCCCAATATTGTGGGATATATAGATGCCCTCTGTTTCAGAAAATAAGCTACACATACAAAAACGGTTGTAAAATGAAAACAATTCTTTCAATCGTCATCATATCTGGCAAGCAGCCCTCGTGAACCAGTGCCTCCTTGAAGATTTCCTCCTTGTTTACTTTTTGTTCTCCAAGTTTTCTCGTTTATTATATCAAGGCCTGATTCACACAATTCATTCAATGCATTGAAATTTTTACAGGTTGTTGAAACAAGAAGAAGCAATACCGCTCAATATGTAACAGAAGAAAACACAACAATTAGTTTTCAAATTAGCGTTATAAGCAATAATGCCCTGAAAAATTTTTTAGTGGCAAACATTTATCAGTAGGGCGTGCGACCGCTTCTACTGGAGATGCAGGCTCTATAGTAACGATTCATTCTTTCAAGCAGATCGTCAATCTCCATTTTGTGGAACTATGACCATTCTCGAAGAGGACATGTTATCAGTTATTAAGGTTTGGAAAAAGATGCACAGAACCGAAAGATGTGATGATCAGCTCGGCCGCCAACTGATTTCATTATCCACGCCAGGACACTAGCATGATTCTAGCTCTGTCTCTTTAACCACATTGTTAACTTGAGATCGAGTTTCTGGAATTCTCCAAAAATACTTATTCATCGAGAATCGTTGTTTATACACAGAATCGGGACATCATTGGTAAACAATACATGAACCCATTACTGTGATGTCCAATACATGTGAACAGAGCCTTCTGTAATCGAGCTCTTCTGTGAGACACCGCCAATGGCTCCCTAACTGATGGTCATCTGGGATACAGATCACTTTCCATTCAGCCGTTTACAAACAGTTCGGTGGAATATCACAGTTCCTGATGAGGTCGCAACACTTGAACAAAGTTGGCAGGTTGAGCTCGTCCGTTAACATCAAGCTTACAGACACAGATAACGGTCCTCGTGGAAGCTGTAATCCCAAGACGACCACCTCCAGGTCTTCGTAACACCGTGTGTTCATTTTGGTAGCGATTTCCACATGCGGTTGATGATCGAATGATTGACATTAAGAGCTCGGGATATCTCTTCGATAGTCATCCTCCAGAATGAATCCTGGCCGCGGTAACCAAGTGGTCAAGGTATCGGATAATGGCAGGCACATCATGAGTTCGAGCCCAGTACCACTAAAGACCCGCCTTGTAGGGGAGCAATGCACGTTAAATTTGTCGAGAGCTCAAACGTCCTCTCGTTGGTGTGGTGTGGTAGTTAGGAGAAGGGGGAGCGCTAGTCCTCGTCACTTGACCATGGTTCAAAATTACGAGGTCCGTCCAAAATCCTCATGTAGCTGAACAGTGTGTATTCACTCCCAGAACGGATCCTTTTGATTGCATACCAGTTTTGTTTTCACTCCAATGCCTTCAACGAGAGTCGTTTTTCGTAATGAGAAATAACCCAAAACAAATTTCTCATCCAAAGCAATGAAAGAGCTAGAAACAGCTCGAGGTGGATAGAACACGGAACCTTCTGATCTGTAAGCATGTAACATACCACTGGACGAAAAAGGATCACTTCAGACCGGA